>MU260080.1:807500-830000 GCA_020310875.1 Ceratopteris richardii | reverse complement strand
TGTGATGGTCTGGGAATGAATATCTCTCAATGATATTCCCAGAATCTCGTGATAAACATTTCTTCAACCGTCTGTTTGAAGCAGGCTAGTAGATACTTTATACACGCATGCCATGCATATACAACATTCATAGATGGTGTTGCGCTCATGTCGTAGACAAGGTCCTGATTACCTTCATTAAATCCAAGAGCTGACAGATGAGGTTCCTTGAAATTCTTGAAGGTCCTGAAGCTGACCAACATGAGTTCAAAAATTTTAAGGCACATTTGGGCCATGACATCTGGTACATTTTTGAATCGGACCCCCCAATGGCGAATCGTCGAAATCATATATCCTATGGTAGGTTGGCCTTTAGGTGGTGCGAAGTAGACATAATTGAGCCATTTCTCACATCCTTTGGTTGTCAACACAGTTTTTGTGTATTCCGGCCACGATATTCTTCGAAATACAGGGCAGTAGCATGGGTTGTATTTGATATACAAAGGCATGTTATTCCATGTCCTTACCATCACAGGGTAGGTTTCCAGCAGCCAAATCCTCCACGTAGGTTGGTGTATATTTCCTTGCTTGGCACTTGCTAGGATGTCGTCCGGTGCAAACTGTGTAGCCGAGGTTGGTTCTTTTGAGGTGTGGTGCTTGATTTCAGCATTGTAATCCGCCATTAAGACACAGAAAGGAACATATAAATCGTCGGATGTGTCAATCCACCTATGATGGGAGAGGTTTCTAAAGTAATCCGATTTTATGACTACCTCTTCCAAACGTGACATAGACGCTATCTGAACTGCCACTCTGTCATCATGGGTTGTGGCCACTTCCTCTAACCTCTGCATCCATTCAGGAGCCTCGATCTCGATGGTGTCCATGCCCTCTTCGGTTTGCTTGCCCCCTGGTGCAGGCATGGGAACGTATGGGTCTTCGAAGGTTTCCTCTATTTCAATTGGCACTAAGTCTTCAGGCTCGGGCTCTACAAGGGGAGAGGGTTGACGCTCGTACTGCATGACTTTACTTTGTAATTCTTCTAGTTCTGCTCTGAGTTTTTCGACTTCTTCAGACGTGTCAACTGCGGTTGTGACTTTTCTTGGTGACTCATGTTGGGTTGCCAGCTGCTTTAATAGGTCATCTCTTTCTCTTTCTAATACTGCATGGGCTTCCAGGAGGTCGGCATGGGTTTCCAACACAATTTGCATATTCATTGAGGGCGTTGAGGGTATGGCCTTGAATCTATCTGGGTCTATTTCCTGTGGGGAACCCTCCATGGCTGCTTCCAAGTTTTCTTCGTTTTGTTTCTGTAGTCGTTTATTCTCCTCGAGTGCAGTAGACATGTGTTTGCGTAAGAGGGCCAGGTTGCATCGAAGCTTGAGATTCTCTGTTATCTCGGAGTGTAGTAGATCATCCATTTGTTGTTTTTCTTCTGCATTTGACTGGGGTGGATTGGCTACTAACTGCTCATGTTGTTCCTGTAAAGTGACATACTGTTGTTATAGTAGCCGCTTTTCCCTTTCTAGATCAATGAATTGTACTTGAAGTTCTTCATGACTTCGGAAGAGTCTCGTATGTTGGTTATCAAGATGCTGGTAGTGTTGTTGTAGTTGAGACATACACTGATACATATTATTAAATACATTATTAATAGGGGTGGATGCGGGAAGGGTGTTGAATGCAGAAGGGAGGGGGAAGGGAAAGGGGAAGGGGAGTGTGGATGCGGTGCTGGAAAATGGTGAAGTGGGAGGTGGGGGAATGGGAGATGGTGGGTGTATGGGGGGAGGGAGAGGTGCGGATGTGGGTGATATGTCCATAAAATCAAATGTGGATGCAGTGGTGGGAGCGATTGTGAACATGGGAATTGTGGGTGCGGTGATAGTGGTGAAAGTGTACAGTGGTGTGTGCAATTGTGAATACAAACTACCAGGAAGTGTGATCGGGGGAATGAGGTTTTCCATGGCTGCGGTTAGAATTACTATGTCAGTGGCCATATAGAAAGGAGAGGTGGAGATAGGGTGTGTGGGTTGTGTGGGTTGACTGACGGTCTGCGCTTCGGTATGGGTAGTGGACTCGGAGGCGGTGACAGTAGTGGTTACACTGGTTGTGGGAGGTGAATGTGGTGGAGTTGGAGGCAGGGGTGGCAAAGGGGGTGACAGAGGTGCACTTGATGTATGGGTTTCCTCAGTATCATGAACGGTGTGTGATGTGCCCGTGGTTGTGGATGTGCCTTGTGGTTTTGATACTGATACATTCATCTGTTTTCCTGATCGAGGGGGACGTCTGCCGTATCTTCGCTCCGTTCTTCGTGCTTGTGCAAGGGCGGTATGCACCGTCTCAAGTACTCCTAAAGCATCAGATATCATATCAAGTGTGGCGCGGTATTGCTCGTCTACTCCTTCCTCCTCAAGGATTTGGTTCATGAGAGCTTTTCCTACTACGAGGGACAGTCTATGTTGCTCTTGAACTCTGTTGATGGTATCATAGAGCTTTTTCAATTCCTTCGTATAAACCGGGGCACCCTCAAGTACTTGCAGAGCTTCTTGATCATATTCCTGCTCTTCTTCCTCAGATTGTCCATCATGTTCCTCCTCTTGTTCTTCTTCTTCTTCACCCTCCACATCGACGACCTCTGGTTGTCTGGGATGGGGTTGGTCTGTAGCAGTTTGTTGTCCACTAGCTTGCTCTGCCTCGACTTCCGCATTAACAGCTTCGATTATTCTGGCTACCTCCTCATCAGTTAGGTCTTCTAATGTGAATCCGTGAGGAAACTCTAGGTCGGTTGGTACAGGTGGGAACACCAGATTCGGTCCATCAGTGTTGTGTCTTGGTAATCTGATAGTGAAGGGTTGTACCCACCTTGGAAGTCGTGGAGTTGTCTCTAGTGTCAATGTCACACCGCGGGGTTGTGCACAGGGCATCTGAACTACACCTCTCATCTTCTTAGATGGCGGTCCTGCAATTGATAGTCTACGTTGGAATTCCTGTACCTTGGTCCAAATTAATGCCCTCTGCACTGGCACATCATAAGCCAAACATCTATACACAATCCGGGTGAGAGCACAACATCCATATAGTACAGACTTTTGTTTTTAATACCACCTTTGATGAGCCAAGTGGATTTGGTCGATAATCTAGTGGGGCATATTGATTGTCAAATCGAAGGCGTCGGACAAGTATAGACTAAACCATATCTTCTTAGGTGGCATTGTGAACCTCTCTTGAGCGGGAAATGCAAAATGTTGCATGACCATTCGCAAGTGAATGGCAATTGTAGGTGTCATTACCACCATGTCCTTTAATTTCGTCAGATTCCTGTTCTTCATATTGTCGGGGACCATAGTCTCTTTCTCTGTAGGAATGTGCATACCTTTCATGTCTAGAGCTTCCCTCACCAAATTGATAGTCAACCTGAAGCGCTTCAGCTCATTGCCCCTTGTGAGAGATGGGAGGACAAAGGTGTTGTATCCCTTTTTGTCTTTGCTCGGAGTGAGGGTGCTAACCAAATATGAGCATCTTAGAAAGTCGGGCTTTGGCAATTGGAAGTTGAAGTAATCGTAGAGTCCCCCCTTCTTCCATATAGGTTTCAATCCTTCATTGTTCTGCAGTCTCTCAAATTCCCTGGTGAAGAAGTGATACCGGCCCCAGCGCCCATTGAATTCTATCTCTGCCTCCCACATGTAAGTGCCTTCACCCAGAGATCCTGCCACATCACTGAACCAATGTGAGTTTTTGCTGACTGGCATTGTGTGCCCCTGTGGAGGATTCTAAATCGGTATGGCGTGTAATGCCCTCAATGCCACTGGGCGTTCCTTCAATTCCTCCTCAACGGGAAGACTTTCAATGTCCACGACTTGGGGGCTGGTGCCTGCCTAGGAGCTAATTCCTGCCCGTATCTGCCATGTTACTTCTTGCCTCCTGACTTTGTGGGAATATAGAAACAGGTGTTAACATTGTAAATGACAAGATAGAACCGTTTTCATCCCCCTTACAACATTAACATGAGGTTTGGGAGAGATTAGTAGGCTATTAAGTGCTCGGTGCTTGTGCGTGTAGTTAGGAGTTGGGTAGACCTAGAAGCTAAGTCGAATGATGTAGTGAGAGAGTGATGTAGTTAGTAGGTGGGCATGGATTTACAACTGGGGTCTAGGGGTTTATTACAAGTTTTAGGTTGCCAAATGTAGTGGATGGGCTTTGATCTTGATTTTGTGGAGACTCTGAAGAGTTTGATAAGGGTATCTACTTGAAAATGAGGCTTTTTAGGGACCCATTTACAAGTGATTCTACTTGTGCTCATGGAAGAATATGTGCCTGTGCGTGATGTATAAGCATGGGCATCTGATGTTCAAGTGGGTGAAACATGTTGTACTGGGTGTAGCCCCGGTGTAGCTATTTGAGCCTGCAAGCAAGCCTTAGGCACCCAGATTTGTCGTGATTGTGGGTTGGCCTTCATTGACTTCTTGGGTACCCAAATAGACTTCACTTTCGCAAAAGAATTTATGAAAGACTTCTTATTAGTGTCGTGTTGTTGATTACTAATAAGAGGTTTTAGATGTGGGGTTGGCATGGTTGCAACAGGGTGTTCGCCTTTCCGCACCCACACTTATTTCAACGGCTGAGACATTCTTCTTCGCACATTTTTTTGGCCTCCAGTATAGGTGGTACTCTGCTCCTGTATTTGATCTGCCTTTGGTTGCTGCATCCCTCTAGCCTTTGGAACAGAAGGGAGTGTCGTCTTATCCTTGACTCCGTTGTTGAGACAATCCTCTTTCTGCATCATACAGTTTTGGACAAGAATAGCATTGTCAACTTCATGTGCACCCCTGGAAGGACCAGGAGTTCGTGCTTTACCTAGTTCCTTGAGTGCCTCATTTTCCAATTCAAGTGTAATTCGGCTATGATTTACCCATACCTGAAGAAGTCCACTTCTTAGGTTTAGGTTGACTGCATGATCATAGATCCAGTCCTGACCCAAGACAAGAGGCTCAGTGAGGTCCTCATCTTGACACACTAGTACTTTGACTGTCATTGCTTCGTCTTGAATATAGAGGGGAAGTTCCACCTCGCTCATGCAAGGGGTTTCCACACCTCCCAATCCTATGAGATATGCTTCTATAGGATTGACAGTTAATTTCAACTTTTGACAGTAAGAAAATTTAACAGCACTAGTGGCTGCACCTGAGTCAATCAAGGCTCTTACAGTCCTTGCACCCTTTCCTTGTCCTATCTCTAAGGTTATAAAAGGACGTCAATTATCCTATGAGAGCTAACACCTAAAACTTCACACATAGCCACATGATATCCTTGATCTGCATATGCATCTGTCCTAGGTTGCTCTCTACCCTGTCTTCTCAACTTCATTCTCCGGATGCGTTCCAATGCTTTTGCTTGAGCTTCTTCGCGAATTCGTTTTTCTTCTTCTTTGCATTTCTTAGCAGTGTTGAGTCGACTTAGCATCTCTTCCGTCAGAGGTTCCTGATATAACTTGACTCTGCATCCGCTTATGTAGCTCGGGAGAATATCGCCTTCTAATGTGGCTAGTTGCACTGCTCCACTTGTTGAGATTCTAAAAATGATCATGGGTCCATAGCCTCTCTTCTCTAGTTTCCTCGCATGTTGTTTCAAAGTATATACTAGTACTAGGTCGCCTGCCTTCAAACCTTTATCCTTAACGTGGGTATCAAAGTATGCCTTCTGTCGTTTCTTGGCTGCATATATCCCTGCAACCGCTCTCAGTCTTGTTTCTCCTAATCGTTCAAGGTCAAAAAGTCTAGAGGAGAGTTCATGACCCGTCCATTCATGCTCTTGTGCTACTTTCAGTGTAGGTATTAAGAAGTCCAACGGTAGCACTGCATTTTGGCCAAATACCATCTGAAAGGGGGTGGCTTGGAGTACCGTTTTGTAGGCGACTTGGTAGGCCCAAACAGCATGGTGTAGCTGTTTGTCCCAATCAGAGTGTTTATTGTTCACTAATTTCATCAGTACATTGCATAAGATCTTATTTGTGCTCTCAGCCTAGCCATTAGCTTGAGGGTGATAGGGGGCAGACTTCTTATGTACTACAAAGAATTCTTGGAGTAGATTTTCAATAACTTCATTCAAGAAGTGAGTGCCTCTGTCACTGACTAGCTCTATAGGTAACCTGTATCTGGTGAACACATTCTCAAATAAAAACTTAGCTGTTGTTTGAGCATCGTTCTTCGTTGTGGCTTTTACCTCTACCCACTTGGTTAGATAATCCGTGGCCACAATGATATATTCAGCATGAGAACCCTTAGCTGGGGGATTAATAGGACCTACAAAGTCTATTCCCCACTTAGAGAATGTTCGTCCACCCATCATAGGTTTCAGTGGCATTTCATCTTTGCGTACAGGATACTGAGTTCTCTGACAAACATCACACCGTTTCACATAGGTATGTGCATCCATGTGAAGGGTCGGCCACCAGAAGCCCGCAAATAGTATTGCCTTGATCACCTGATCTGGTCCAAAGTGTCCTCTTGCTATACCTTGGTGAGCAGTTTCCAAGATCTTGAGACATTCACTCTCGTGGACACATAATCTTAGGTAACCATCTTTACCACGCTTGTATAGATTATCACCAATGAGTGAGTAATCCAGGGCTTCTTGTTCTAAACTCCTTTTCCTAGCCAGAGTCATTTCTGGAGGGAATGTTTTCGTCCTCAGGAAGGATACTAGTGGTTCACTCCAATCTGGCACAATGGACACTTGATAAAGAGTGGCATGTTCCACAGGTGGTTTAGTGCAACAGATTGGGCATTCCTTGCACAACTTTTGGACATCAGCCTCCATAGTAGGCCAATGCACTCCGAGTCTCCTTAGTGTCTATAGGGTTCGTTGCTTTGAGTAGTGTTGCTCTAATGCACCTACATGTGTTAATTGAAACCATTTAACGTACTCATCCTCTTCCACACAACAAGCCAAGATCCCTTGATCTGTGTGCTTGTACATACTTCCTGCCATGATGTGATACTTTTGGGCTTTTACTACCTCTCGATCCTGTGTGTTTATTACTGGGTGGTTAGGCCCGTATGTCAATACTGGCACTAATGGCTTAGCCCACTGTGGCACCACTTCCAAATTAATCAAGTAAGCATCAGGAAGATCATCTGGCACTCCTTGTGGGGCTTCTCCAGATGTGAGCCTAGAGAGATGATCTGCTCTCAAGTGAGTCTTCCCTTTCCTTACCACAACCTCGAAATCATATTCCATTAGCAAGAGAAACCATCTTACTAATCTTCCTGTATTGCATGGCTTTTTTACGAGATATAGCAGTGCCTGATGGTCAGTAAAAAATTTTAACTTATTTGCAAGCAAATAATGTCTAAACTTTTTAACTGCATATACCATGACTAATCCTTCTCTCTCCGTAGTGGTATAATTTCGTTCAGCTGCATTCAATTGTCTACTAGCATAGGCAATTGGAAGATCCATATTACCTTCACCAGTAGGCTGCGCTGTCGGAGAGATTTCTCTCTCCCCACTCAAAAAAAAAAGAAGAAGATGTTACATGCAGCGGCTAAGTGATATGTACAAGGAGAGCAACTTACCGATGAACGCAGAGCCTCTTATTTAGAACATAGATTGAATTGAGTGCCTTTCTGAAGTCATCATATCAAAGTGTGAAGAATACATGCTAGCACTATAGCATACAATAACTTACCTTATGGTCGCTATGTATGGAGCATATTTATTCCAATTTCCTTGCACGATCGAGGGAGATTCAGAAGAAAAAGGAGAGGCATGCTGAGTCGTACATGAAAAAGGATGGCAACAGATCAAAAGAAGAAAAAGGAGAGGCATGTTGAGTCGTACATGAGAAAGGATGGCAACGTGCGTGCGGAAAAGGAGGTAGATAGAGGTTTCTTGCGGAAGAAGAGGCAGGAAGTCCGATTCGGACAGAGGAATTTCATGGAGGAGGAAGGTGTGGCGTGCATCTGATCTGATGAAGAAGGCCAATTTTACGTTATTACTTCTGGTTATTTCACATACAATAGGAATAAGCATCGACGACATCGAATCGGGAAGATAGGAAGTTAGCAGTCACTGCTTTCCATGCTTACGTCTTTCCTCCGTTCACCTCTGTGAGAAGGATCTGAGAAGAGAAATAAGATGCTCCATGCTCCGTGTTGTGGGAGGAGGTGATCCATCTGACTGAAAGGGAGGCCAATACACGATTCTTACGGCCAGCGGCAGAGAGAGGAGAACAGCTCAGAATATGGAATTAGTGTGTCGCTGATGATCAGAGAAGGAATAACATTGATAGGGATCATCAGAGAAATTCAGAGGAAGGACCATTACAGATGATAATCTGAATCATTCAGAGGAAGGGCCATTGCAGATGATAATCTGAATCAAAGGACAAGTGCGCATGCTCACGGCTAAGAGAGAAAGGAAGGAACGCAGAGAAAGACAGAGATTCAAGAGGGATTGCTGAGTTCATAATGACAATGTCAATCGGCACTCGAAGATTCTGACGATGCATGGAAATCTGAAGCTTTCATTTTGATGTTGATATTAATTATCTTATGATGAAAGGATATTATGGATGTTTGAAACAATGCGAGAAAAGCTCTATACTCTGAAGTGAAGCGTTTGTGTTGCGCACTCTGCTCTCTCAAGTTATTTCTGATTGAAGACTGGATAATTGATGATTACCATGAAAAATAAAACCAGTAGAATTATTGAAGTTATCTGTCCACTATGCTCTGAAATCAAATTCTCTAGACTGAAGACTATTGATGATCTGCTCCAATAAGCGCTTCGTCATCACCAACAGAAAAGGAATTCAAAGTTGCGCACCTGTAGCGATCTTTTCCAACATTGATGATGTCTAGCTTTCGGGAAGAAGAACCCATGAAATTGATGGTTTTCTGTAAGTTTAGATTCGTACACTTGTTTTAAAATAATCATTATAATATATAACTTAAGAATGCGATTGCACTTCATACGCCATTCTGTTTGACCAAGACAAATACAAATCTGTATGTGATTTTGCCTATTGTGGGAAGTTTCACCCTCTTGTAAACGAATATGAATATTATGTTCATGCGTTTCATGTTAAAAAAGTGAATAATGACGTGCGAATGAACATGTTTAGAATGAACACTTCTGCATCGCTAAATTTCAGATTCCTTCAACGTTGAGGTGCACAAATTATTTATATACTAACTCAATAGGAATTATCTGTCAACGATCAAAAATTTCATTTGGTAAAGACATGTCATGTCATTTATTTGTTACACACAGTCAAATCATATCATGTTTTAATGTTCAATATAATGTCCTTGAAAAGGATGATATCTACGCATATGCTCTATGAAGCAAAGAGTGTTTTGTTGTAAACATTCCCTACGTTCCATATCTTGCATCTGTTTGAGCTTAATCTGCAAGCACAAATGTGTGCAAATCATTTTTCTCTAAAAAATTTTGAGTGGCAGATTGTGTCGCTGATCTGTTCTAGAAAGATTCAAAATGTTTTGTCATTAAAAGTCTATGAGTTGATAGAAAAACAATTATAGTGGATAACAAACTCAGCGCGCGTTTCTTTCTCCATAGGATAAATACAAATACCATAAACTCTGATAAAAAGGTGAAATTCTGTAGACCTCGATGTTTTGGCAGATATTAAATGATATATTACATTGCATTCTTATGCAACGTAGAATATGCATTATTAAAACCGCTCATTAGTTGGTCTGCATTTATGTCAAAAGGTTTTTTTTTACGATAACATATAATGCATTGTTAACTAAAAAAAAATCTATTGAATCAATTTAGTTTGCAGACATATTCGCTTAGATCTTGAAGACTGATTGATGCGGAGTTCCGTTATAGCATTGTTAGCCAAAGTTCATATGTAAACAAAATATATGTGAAGAAGCACACTTGAATTTCAACTGAGTCTGCAAATGATAAACGTGATGAGTGAATGATTATGATGAATTATTAGAAAAGAGAATATGATTTTGCAATTGCTTGACTAATGATCTTTTGAGTTATACTGCCCCTGAGTTTGCTAAGCACCCCGCGTGTGCCGTATTTCTGGCGGTCACCCTGATCCACCGACCGTCGCTTTCGCGCCGACATTTGGTGAACCTGACGTGAACAAACGGCGATGCAGCTCAGGTATAAATTTTAAATTTTGCTTGCATATGCATACATCGACAGGTTGAATTGCACAAGCTTCTTCATCCGTGGGAGCTGTGGCTGTGTCGTTGGAACCTTGCACTTTTCTAGGTGTTGAGGGCTGTTCCCTAGGGAACTGAGCGCCTCCACGAAGAGTGGCAAGTAGCTACCCTCATCTCGCCACCCCTTTTCATCGACATTAGAAGGAGGAACGTTTGCACAATCATCTATTAGCAATTGATGTATTAGATTTTGATCCTATTTAAAATTGTATAAATTTTCACACAGTCACTTTTTGAGCCTCTTCTTCGATTCAGATTGCAGGTATTGACCTATCCTCTAAGACTTCCTGTTTCTCTAATCTCAATGGGTAAAAAGAAAGCAGTTCATTTAAACACGTATGAAAAGAACTCTACTATGGAGGGTTCAATTAAGAATGCAAAATTGGGACTTGAAGTGCAAGTCAAAGATTTAGAGGATAAGATAAACTCGTCAAATCAAGCAAAATTTAAAGAAGTATTTTTGTTAATTGACAAGTTAAGTGAGTTTTCTAATTCAAATAGTGTGATGTGTGGAATTTTACAAGAAATTGTTAAAACATTAAAGATCCAAATAGATGATTTGACCAAAAAAGTCAATGAAATCCCTAAATGCAAGTGTAATGAACATGAAATGCAAAGTTTATCTCCAAAGTTGCCTAATGAAACCCATATGAATGAGTTTAGGAAATCCACCTTTAGGGCTATGAATAGGAAAATATATCCCTTAAGATGCTTTTGGTGTGACCAACTAGGTCATAGGTACGAGGATTGTGTTGCTTATAGTAATGCATGTCAAAATCACTTAGTCATTTCACATAACCTGAAGATTTGTGACTATCAAACACAACTACCTTTGAAATTAAACTTAGGTCGAGGAGGGATGATAGACTATTTTGATCAAACAAAATTGAGTCCTAAAACCAAACTTCAAAAACAATGGAAACCGAAGAGTCATAATGAGAAAAGTAATGTATGTCAATTACATTCTATGAACAAGGTTGTGAATAAAAGTAAATGCTTGGACAATGATCAAAACCTTCTTACACCTAAATCTATGAGTAACATTGATATTCAAACTACATTTAAGGATCAAGATACATTGAAAAAGTTTAAGAAAGAAGAAGATGTAAAGATAAAAGATGATGAAAATGAACAATCAATTAATGGAAATGAAGACATATATGTGGACAAAACAGAACCTAAAGTCAAAGAAAATGACAATAAATGTGATCAAAATAAAACTGATAAAAGAATAGTACAAACATCTAAAGATGAAAATCTTCAACTTCAATCAGAACATGACAAGAATATGGGAAAATGGGTACAAGAAGCCATATGGAAGATTGAAAATAATGTTAAAAACTCATCTAAAGTTAAGAAAAAGGAGAAGAATTTACGAGAAACAGTTTTATTGTGATGGAATTGTTTATTGAAGATAAAACTTTTCAAATTTTGATATTGCATGTATGCTGCTTTCCTAAAGTTGAGAAACAAATACCTAAATTGTTTTGTTTTATGAAGTTTTATGCTTGGAAAAGCTAGCGTATGATGAAGTTTTACATTATGCTTATGATTTTCTTTCTTTCATAAATAGGAAGAAATCTATTATGATGAACAATTATGAATGAAATGATGAATATTTTGATCAAATCGATTTTGTTTACAACAAATATGATGATTATATTAAACTATGAACATTATGATTTTTTCTGAAATTTATGAATTTTGTTTCAAAGGTTGAAAAAGCTAATGTGAAATTTATGAATTTATGATAATGATTTTCTTATGATGAAATTTGTGAAAAGATAATTACGAGCACGAGCACGAGGAGTTTTATCTCTCCCTAAACAAAAGATAATTACGAGCACGAGCACGAGGAGTTTTATCTCTCCCTAAACAAAAGATAATTACGAGCACGAGCACGAGGAGTTGTATCTCTCCCTCATCAAAAGATACAAGCATGGGAGTTATAACCTACTTCCTCATCAAAAAGGTATTTATATGGGAGTTATAACCTACTTCCTCATCAAAAAGGTATTTATATGGGAGTTACAACCTACTTCCTCATCAAAAAGGTATTTATATGGGAGTTATAACCTACTTCCTCATCAAAAAGGTATGTATATGGGTTTTGTTTTACTTTCTTTCTTTATACAAGAAAAATTATGAATTTCATTAATGAATCAAATATGGCTTTTCTAATCAAGGTTTTGAGTGATTTATTGCAGATCAAGCAAGAAAGGACGAATTGATGGAAGCTCCAAAATATGACTTAATATTACTTCGGGTTTTTATAGATGGATTATCTAAAAGTTTTGAATTGATATACTTGGTTTAAAAATGCTAATACTTATGTTTTTCACGAGTTGTTTTTCAAGATATTTTCAGATTCAAGATGAAGAATGGGAGTTTGTTGACAACAAAGATTTTCTTCAAGAGTAGAATATGAAAACCTTTTACTTCCAGTTTTTCACCATTTTATTTAAGCTTGCATTTCAAGTATGCATTAAATTATGTATGAACACATATTGAGTTTTGCCCTTAGGCGCACGTTCATTTGCACCAATATCAATTGTAACAAGTATTATGAAATCTGCGAGCAAATTCTAAGTATAGGAGATAGAAAACCTCTTCATCAAAAGCGCTTACCTCTTATGCACCATAATTTTGAAAATGCACATAAATTATGCATGTATTAGGGTCACACTACATGGCCATGCAAAGGCACGATTGAGTTACCTATGCACCTACGAGTGATTTTGTAAGGATTTATGTAATGCCACATTGCTATGTATGAGAGTGAGTGCACAAGCCTCACCATCAGAAGCCATTCTCTTTATTGATTGCACCATTAATTTTATACATGCATTTTCAAAGTGTGCATATAAATAGGGCTAATTAAACAGCCGTGCATAAGGCACTTTGATTTTTTTTAAAAACCCATGCACATATTATGCTATGAAATTGACTTTATCATGAAGCAGAAAACAGGTTTATTCTCAGGTTATTTGGCGCATCTCGAGGATGCACAGGTTTGGTGGGGGTGAATGTCGGAGAGATTTCTCTCTCCCCACTCAAAAAAAAAAGAAGAAGATGTTACATGCAGCGGCTAAGTGATATGTACAAGGAGAGCAACTTACCGATGAACGCAGAGCCTCTTATTTAGAACATAGATTGAATTGAGTGCCTTTCTGAAGTCATCATATCAGAGTGTGAAGAATACATGCTAGCACTATAGCATACAATAACTTACCTTATGGTCGCTATGTATGGAGCATATTTATTCCAATTTCCTTGCACGATCGAGGGAGATTCAAAAGAAAAAGGAGAGGCATGCTGAGTCGTACATGAAAAAGGATGGCAACAGATCAAAAGAAGAAAAAGGAGAGGCATGCTGAGTCGTACATGAGAAAGGATGGCAACGTGCGTGCGAAAAAGGAGGTAGATAGAGGTTTCTTGCGGAAGAAGAGGCAGGAAGTCCGATTCGGACAGAGGAATTTCATGGAGGAGGAAGGTGTGGCGTGCATCTGATCTGATGAAGAAGGCCAATTTTACGTTATTACTTCTGGTTATTTCACATACAACAGGAATAAGCATCGACGACATCAAATCGAGAAGATAGGAAGTTAGCAGTCACTGCTTTCCATGCTTACGTCTTTCCTCCGTTCACCTCTGTGAGAAGGATCTGAGAAGAGAAATAAGATGCTCCATGCTCCGTGTTGTGGGAGGAGGTGATCCATCTGACTGAAAGGGAGGCCAATACACGATTCTTACGGCCAGCGGCAGAGAGAGGAGAACAGCTCAGAATATGGAATTAGTGTGTCGCTGATGATCAGAGAAGGAATAACATTGACAGGGATCATCAGAGAAATTCAGAGGAAGGACCATTACAGATGATAATCTGAATCATTCAGAGGAAGGGCCATTGCAGATGATAATCTGAATCAAAGGACAAGTGCGCATGCTCACGGCTAAGAGAGAAAGGAAGGAACGCAGAGAAAGACAGAGATTCAAGAGGGATTGCTGAGTTCATAATGACAATGTCAATCGGCACTCGAAGATTCTGACGATGCATGGAAATCTGAAGCTTTCATTCTGATGTTGATATTAATTATCTTATGATGAAAGGATATTATGGATGTTTGAAACAATGCGAGAAAAGCTCTATACTCTGAAGTGAAGCGTTTGTGTTGTGCACTCTGCTCTCTCAAGTTATTTCTGATTGAAGACTGGATAATTGATGATTACCATGAAAAATAAAACCAGTAGAATTATTGAAGTTATATGTCCACTATGCTCTGAAATCAAATTCTCTAGACTGAAGACTATTGATGATCTGCTCCAATAAGCGCTTCGTCATCACCAACAGAAAAGGAATTCAAAGTTGCGCACCTGTAGCGATCTTTTCCGACATTGATGATGTCTAGCTTTCGGGAAGAAGAACCCATGAAACTGATGGTTTTCTGTAAGTTTAGATTCGTACACTTGTTTTAAAATAATCATTATAATATATAATTTAAGAATGCGATTGCACTTCATACGCCATTCTGTTTGACCAAGACAAATACAAATCTGTATGTGATTTTGCCTATTGTGGGAAGTTTCACCCTCTTGTAAACGAATATGAATATTATGTTCATGCGTTTCATGTTAAAAAAGTGAATAATGACGTGCGAATGAACATGTTTAGAATGAACACTTCTGCATCGCTAAATTTCAGATTCCTTCAACGTTGAGGTGCACAAATTATTTATATACTAACTCAATAGGAATTATCTGTCAACGATCAAAAATTTCATTTGGTAAAGACATGTCATGTCATTTATTTGTTACACACAGTCAAATCATATCATGTTTTAATGTTCAATATAATGTCCTTGAAAAGGATGATATCTACGCATATGCTCTATGAAGCAAAGAGTGTTTTGTTGTAAACATTCCCTACGTTCCATATCTTGCATCTGTTTGAGCTTAATCTGCAAGCACAAATGTGTGCAAATCATTTTTCTCTAAAAAATTTTGAGTGGCAGATTGTGTCGCTGATCTGTTCTAGAAAGATTCAAAATGTTTTGTCATTAAAAGTCTATGAGTTGATAGAAAAACAATTATAGTGGATAACAAACTCAACGCGCATTTCTTTCTCCATAGGATAAATACAAATACCATAAACTCTGATAAAAAGGTGAAATTTTGTAGACCTCGATGTTTTGGCAGATATTAAATGATATATTACATTGCATTCTTATGCAACGTAGAATATGCATTATTAAAACCGCTCATTAGTTGGTCTGCATTTATGTCAAAAGGTTTTTTTTTACGATAACATATAATGCATTGTTAACTAAAAAAAAATCTATTGAATCAATTTAGTTTGCAGACATATTCGCTTAGATCTTGAAGACTGATTGATGCGGAGTTCCGTTATAGCATTGTTAGCCAAAGTTCATATGTAAACAAAATATATGTGAAGAAGCACACTTGAATTTCAACTGAGTCTGCAAATGATAAACGTGATGAGTGAATGATTATGATGAATTATTAGAAAAGAGAATATGATTTTGCAATTGCTTGACTAATGATCTTTTGAGTTATACTGTCCCTGAGTTTGCTAAGCACCCCGCGTGTGCCGTATTTCTGGCGGTCGCCCTGATCCACCGACCGTCGCTTTCGCGCCGACAGCGCGAGTACACACCCAATAGCATAATTGGATGCATCAACATGAACATGGAAAGGCTTATTCCAATCTGGTGTGGTCAAGATTGGTGCTGAACATAATCGTTGTTTAAGCTCATTGAAGGAATTCTCACATTCATCAGTCCACTCAAAGTTGGTCAAAAGTCCGTACAGAGGCTTTGCTATGATGGCATACATGTGTATAAACCGTCGGTAATAACCACAATGCCCCATGAAAGCTTGTAATTCCTTGACATTCTTTGGCCTGGGTAACTCGGCTATGGCTCTCACTTTCTCTTCATCAGTGGATATGCCATTCTTTGACACTATGTGTCCTAGAATCTTGCCTTGTCTGACCATAAAAACACACTTTTCTGGGTTCAGGAAGACTTGATATTCTCTACATTTGTCAAAGATTTGTCTGAGGTCAGGAATATGGGTTTGTCTAATGTTGGAATGAGCACAAAGATCATCAACATAGACTTCTAAGTTCTTCCTTAGGAACTCTTTGAATACATGGCACATTAGTCTCTAGAAGGTAGCGGGTGCATTGGTAAGCCCAAATGGCATTACTCTAAAGGAAAAAATGCCCCATTCAGTGGCAAAAGCCATCTTATGCTGATCTTCTGGAGCTATGGCTACTTGATTGTAGCCTGAAAATCCATCAAGGAAGCTGTACACTTCCTTGCCTGCTACTCTTTCTAAGAGATGTTCTGTGATAGGAAGTGGATAGTTATCTCGAATTGTGGCTGCATTGACCTTCTTCAAGTTAATGCATACACGCAGCTTTCCATTTTTCTTGGGCACCACTACGATGGGGGATACCCACTCAGTATGCTCAATTTCATAGATAAATCTAGCTTCAACCAAGCGATCTATCTCTTCCTTGATCTTGGCCGCATAGTTGTCATTGTATGTGTATGGCTTTTGCTTAGAGGGCCTAGCATCTGAGGTCATGGGGATAGTGTGTGAGCATATGTCAGGATCAAAACCCTTCAAATCCTTGTAACTCCAACCGAATACATCTCTGTATTCTCTTAGCAAGGCTATCAATTCGTGCTCTTCGTCTTCCGTCAGGTCATGGCCTATGTATGTGCATCTCTCTTCTCCTTCTTCCACGGCTACCACTATTTTCTTGGTGGTTTCTTTGTTATCATAGGCCTCCCCTGATTGCGCCTCTCGTTTAGGCATTCTGATCATGACTCTCCTGTCATCTATCTCATACTTCTTAAAATTTTCCGGGACCTCAAACAAAGATTCTTCCTCTTCTGGTGTGACTTCTCTCTTCTTTCTTTTCTTTCCTTCTTCCTTCAGGGTCACATGTGTGGCTAGCCTTACATCATTTGTAAACTCTCCATGCCTCTGGGGTTGAAATTCTACTTCATAGAAGTATTCTTCATCTGATGCAAAAGGTGGATCCATAATGATTGACTCTAGATCGGAGTCACTTGCATCCTCAAATGCATCAGGGCTAGGTTCACACTCTTCTAACACTGCCTCTCCCATGATCGGCTCTATGGAGAAGACTGAAATGTCATAGCCATCTTCATCACAGTGAGGTGTCCATTGTTCTTCATTGATGGCTACATCCATTGTTGCTAGGATTTCTGCCAGCCGTGGGGTTCAAATTGTTCGTCAGGAAAGACTACAGGTGCATAGGCTGGGTCTTGAATTGATCTATGTGTTTCTTTTGCACCTACCTCTCTGGCTTTTTCTCTCTTCTCTTCTTCTACTGCTACTTTGCACATCTATAAGTGGGTGTCGTCATGCATCCATGAGGATCCTGATCCTATGGAATGCACCGATTCCGTATCATCTTTGGCTCTATGGAGGGGATTCCATTGGATAGGAGGGACATCTCTATTAGAGTAATCTTTGAGATTCACTTTCATCGTAACACCTAAGTGTTGCAGGTACAAGGAGTTGGTTCCCCAGTCCTGTACCACTTGCAACTGTCGCATAAAGGTTCGTCCCAAGATCATTTCATAGGCATGATTTTTGCTAAAATCACATATAGCAAATGTGTGCTCAAACTCTACACCACAAGTGGTGAGAGTTATTCCTTCTAACAGCCCTAAGGGTCTCTCTATGTGACCATTGGCCATTTGCAATTTCATCCTCGTGGGCCTGAGTGCTGGCTTGCCCCAACGCTTCCATCGGGAAGTGATAGCAATTGCAACTCCTGCGCCTGAGTCTAGAATGGCCTTGGTGGTGTATCCTTGATGGGAGATAGCAAGATATGTGTTTCCTTCTTCGCCCTCACTCATGTCTCCTATCTTGTCCAATGGTATTTCTGGCACTGTTCTCTAGGATCCTACCTGGGAACAAGATTTTGCTATCTCTGGTACTTGTTTGGCTACATGTTTCCATAGCTCTGGCTTTACTTTGAGTAGCTCTTCTAAGGTGAGGTTGCACTGTATTTTAGTGTTTTTCACTACCTCTGTGTTCCTAGGTATGACTGAGTCCTCATTTTGTACCATGACTGTGGGTGCTCTCATACAAGTAGACTTGGCTTCCCATGGGCCTGTGAAGTGGGGTAATTCTTGTAGAGAGTTAGACTCAAAGTCCAATCTTTCCTGAGATTGGGTGCTCTCCTACTCCTCATAAATGGATGGGATGTCTTGTGGAAATTGTTCGTGTGCATCATCCACAAGTTCAATGGGAGGAGGGACTTCACTCTCTTTAGCCCATTTGTCTTCTTGAATCTCGTGTAGGAATTTTGGTGCGAACCGATTCATAGAAGATGATGTGTCTGGCTCCTTAGAGTTAGGCACATAGGCTTCTTGGGCAGGAAGACCTGCCCTTTCACTTGCCTTGTCCTTGTGTTGAGAGGCAGGTTCCTTTTCTGATTGTGCAATTAGCCTCTATTCTTTCTAACAGTCCTTCAAAGTGTAGCTGCGTCTTGGCTGAGCTAGATATGTTAAAAAGGCGGCTGGCTTCAAACATGGTTTGAGCCAACTCCACCATCTTAGCACAAATTTTAGTTCGTTCAAGCTCTAATTCTGCTCTAGGGTAGCACTTTCCATGATCAGTTACGTTTGGCCCATCTTGGATTCTGGCCTGATATGCTTTAAGCATCATGTTTAGGTCCTCAGGAGTGGGATCTTCTAGGACTGATCCTACTCTAGGGGGTGGTGGGATTAGGTGAGGCGGGTTGGAAGGTGGCGGGTCAGATGGAGTTGGGAATGGTGGAGGTGGGGTAGTGTGAGAGGGAGTTTGAGATGTGAGTTCGGTTATCCTGGCTCTCGTTTCTCTTAGACTTTCCTCAAGTTCACTCATTTTCTTTGCCCATTGCCTTTTCATTCTTTCACGACTATCTCTCCAAGCTCTAGTCCTCTTCTTTGTCATGCTCTCCGTCTCACTAACATCTGGGCTCTTTTCCTGGCCTACACTTTGGTTCTGCTGCAAGGCTTGGGCTCTAGTGATCACTTGCACTGGTGTTGTGGAAGTCACACTCCTTGTGGAGTCTACAACTAACCCAAAAACATTGATAGGAGTGATTTTTGGCATATTATTAGGATTCTTTGGGCAGTCTCGTAAGCTCCTTTCCACACTCCTGGCAATAGCCTTGGATTGTCACTGATTGGGGTTGTGTAGGTGGAGGCAAGGGACAATCACGAATGAGATGATCTCCCTGACATCTGTAGCATGGTCCTCTAGGGAATGGGGGTCTTACTTGCCTAGGTTGAGGTCTAGAGTTGGGGTTTGCATACATGACATTAGCATATTCTGGCTCCCAATTAGGTTCACTCGGTTCCTCATTGTAGTAGGACTCACCATGTTCAGGAGACTGCATGTAGTAAGCCTGGGGACTATCGACATGCGTAGAATCAAAGTTATGGTCACTGGGATCACTTTCTGAGATTAATGGTGTTACTGGGACTATAGCTCTATTCAGGTTTTCTTCTACAGCAGCATACTTTACCGGAATCACATTAGTAGGAGCAGGTGGTTGTTGTGCTAGCACTGGCTAGGGTCTCAGTTGGGTCTGATATTGCGGTTGGTAATTTTGATGAGGCCTAGTATACTATTGGGGTGGGTATTGACTCTGGTATCTGCCTTGCTGGTATGGCTGAGGGTAGGTTTGCCTAACCGCTTGCTTATTGTATGGGCAGTCTTGTGCGGAGTGATTTGTGTATCTTCGTTCTATGGTGCAATACTGGCTACTAGGATTCACTTGGGGTTGAGCCATAATGGGACATACATTGGCCATATGGTCACCTCCACAAGTATAGCATCTTTTCACTGGGGCAAATCTTGGGATCTGTTTGCTAGTGACACCTAATTTCTAAGCTACTTTCTCTGCAAGTTCCTCAATTGATGTGGATTGTGAGGAAGAGAGGCTAGAGGCACTATCTGAGTCTTTGTAGATTTTGGAAAGCTCTAGTTCTTCCCCTAGGTTATCCTCGATGTCAATGCACATGAGTACACACTCTTCTATGGTCCTAGGGTCCTTCAAGTACACATATGATCTCAATTTGGTACTTAGCAATCCATTCAAGAACAAAGCCACTTGCTTAGCTGGCGTGGGTAACTTAGGGACAGGGCATCTCTCTAAGTATTGCCTAAATCTTCTTCCAGCAAGTCTCATAGTTTCTTGAGGGGTTTGCTTGAAGCTGTGAATCATCGAGGAAGTGTTATGTCTTATGCCACTTTTAGAGAATTCGATAATGAATGCCTCTAGAAGTTGGTCTATGCTCCTGAACTGCCTCTCGTTTAGTGGCTGAAACCATGTCATGGCAGTGTTCCTAAGGGTTAGACCAAAGGCATTGTACTGCATGAACAGATCTTCAACTTGTTCAGCTCTCAAGACTTGCCTAAACTTAGCCACATGATCGTATGGATCTCTAGTGCCATCGAAGTAGTTCTTCATGGACTTAACTAGCTGAGTCGGTCTCAAAGTCCTTGTGTGCTCTCTAGGTCTTGGTACAGGGAACTCATCTGCATTTCTTTGATTCCTGGGAGCTCTAAGTACCTCAGGTTCTACTCTATTTGTTTCTGTCCTCGTTCTTTCTCTACCCCTTGGGTTGGCAAAGATTACTTCTGGCCTATCTCTACTTCTGTCTCTTTGAGTTCCATGAGCTTGGGATGTTCCAGCTCCAGGGTGACCATAGGACACGTTCGATCTTGGTTGGGGGAAAACGAATTCACCCTTCCAAGTATAAGCATGCCTGTCATATTCTGTAACCACAAAGGTCCTCTCTGAAGCGTGATCTAAGTAGGTCACTCTGCCTGGGCTATCATGATCTTTGAACTCATAGATCAGGATTGACCCTACATCATTTGGCCTATCAGATTTATACCTCCAAAAGGCCTCGTCAGTCTCTCGGTTTAGGAGTAGATCTATGCTCTTATTGTCTTGGGGAATCCACTCTGGTGTGATAATCCTGGTGAGAACAGATTTGCCTCGGGGGGTTCTAGGTTCTACACCCATGTTTCCTTGCTCCAGGTCACCTAAATCCGCTTCTAAGATCACATTCCCAAATTCATTTGTCCTATCTGGGTGACTGGTGACTACATATATTGTCCCTTCCTTGTCTAGGTATGCTCCGTTTTCAAACTTGGCAGCTGGGTGCTCTAGTCCTATGGATTGGTCAGGGTTTTTAATCTGGACCACTGATCTTCCTAGGCCGTTCTCATAGATGCTAGCACCTAGTCGGTTGGTCCTAAGGTATTCCAGCTACATCTTGTAGGGGCCTTCCACCCTATATATATATGGCACACCTGAACTTCCTGTAGGTCTGTCCATCCCTTGAGACATCTCTAATTCACTAGTCTCAGAGCTAGGGTAATGCAAGTGGTGGCTCAACTGTTGGGCCCAAGACCTAGCAGTATGATTAACGCTAGCCTCTGAAGACCTAAGACTTTGTATATCCCTTACTAGATGCCCTCCTGATCTAAGGTTCATATGCCTATTTAAGTAGCCCCTATTTTGCCCAAGTACAACCTCGTTGCTGAGTTCTTTTGTACCAATTACTTGATTCCTTCTTATGTTGATTATCATGTTTATACTCTTGTCTGATATCACGTCGTCAGGACCACTTGAGTTAATTTCCGCACTTGAATGTTGATCGTCTCAAGTTAGGTTCTTTTCCTTTAAAGTTGTCGGTCACACACAGGTTATCTCTTGAACTTGATTTCTTAGATAGTCTTTGACTTGTCTTGTGCCTATCGTTGTCCTGCCTTACTCCTAGCACTACTCGAACTTAGCTTAAGCTAGGAATTGACAAAGGGAGTTGAGAATATCCCGACCTTTCTTGCTGATCCCTTGCTTTATGATGCTCAAGAACCCGGTTCTCACGCTTGCAAAGAAACCCTTGCTTTGGATGCTCTCAATTGCTCTCAATGGACCTGTGAAAGTCCCAAAATTAGCTCAAGACTTAAATTCAAATGACAGACAGATCACTTTCATGCATGTAATTCACAAACCAAATTCCCCTTTGCCTTTATGGAAAAAAATCTCAAGGATCCTTTAGTTTTCCTACCCCGGGGTACGGTCAGGGTTATGACAGGGTTCAAACAGGTTGACAGTTATGACAGTACAGGGTTCTAGGGTTAAAACAGGGTTCAAACAGGTTGACAGTTCATAGGATGTTTTTCTCAAAATGCAAGTGTAGGGACCTCACAAGTCATTAATAGCTTGATAAGTATGCCC
>MU260080.1:795000-800000 GCA_020310875.1 Ceratopteris richardii | reverse complement strand
CCATGTATACCTCTTCTTCCAAGTCTCCATTGAGAAAGGCATTCTTGATATCCAATTGGAAAAGCTTCCATCCTTTGCTAGCAGCCATTGCAATGAGTGTCCTAATGGTGCTCATCTTTGCCACGGGGCTGAATGTCTCTTCGAAGTCCACTCCATAGGTTTGTGCAAAACCCTTGGCCACCAATCTTGCGTTGAACCTAGAAACAGATCCATCTAAAATCCTCTTTACTTTATACACCCACTTATTACCTATTACCTTCATGTTCTCCTTCTTGGGCACTAGAGTCCATGTTTGATTTTCCTCAAGTGCATCGATCTCTTCTTGCATTGCCTCTTTCCATTCGGTGTACCTGCTTGCATCTTCATAGCAATCGGGCTCATGATGTTCTACTACTTTGTTCATATATGCATAATGCATTGCCATGTATGAATCATAAGTAAATCTTTGAGTTGGATACTTAACTCTAGAAGACTTCCTTGCTTCACCTTTTGGAGGAATGAACCTCCTTTGCCTTGGGAACTTGATCTCCTTCTTTGACGTGGCTTCTTTCTCCATCATCTTCAACTTCATTACCTTCTTCATCCAACTCCACCAATGTTGCTTTGCCTTTGTTGATTGATTGTGCTTCATAGCTCGATGAAGATCTCCCCCTCCATGGTGAGTTCATGCTTGAACTATCCTCATTGATGGAACACCTTGGGCCGCTTAGCTCTAGGTCGATTTGTTCTTCATCATGTCCATGCTTTTCTTCTTCATAGTCCTGCATACAATCATACTTCTTATACCAAGGGAGTAGCTCATCAAATGCTACATCCCTTGATATCCTCAAGTCCTTTGTATTTGGGTTGAAGCACCTGTAACCTTTATGATCATTTGAATATCCTAGAAACACACACTTTTCTGCCTTTGGTTGTAGCTTGTGCCTCAATTCACTTGGCACATGTACATAACAAGTACATCCAAATATCTTCAAGTGGGAAAGATCAGGTTTCTTACCATAATAGGCTTGATATGGTGTCAAGCCATGGATCCGTGAGGTAGGAGCCCTATTCATTAGATACACGGCGGTATTTGATGCATCACTCCAAAACATGTTAGGAACATTCATCTCATTAAGCATTGCTCTAGTGATCTCGATAATGTATCTATTCTTTCTCTCTGCTACTCCATTTTGTTGGGGTGTGTACCTGCATGTTACTTGCCTCTTGATGCCTTCATCCATTAAAAAATCAGAAAACTCATTGGAGAAATATTCTCCCCCTCCATCGGACCTTAGCTTCTTGATATATGTACTTGTTTCCTTTTCTACCATTGCCTTGAATGCTTTGAAACATGTAAACACATCTGATTTGTTTTTTATGAAATAAACCCAAACCATCATGGTGCAATCATCTATAAAAGTGACAAAGTACTTGCTACCTCCAATGGATTCCTCTTTGGTTGGCCCCCACACATCTGTATGTATCAACAATAATGAATGTTGGCTTATGTAGCCACTCTTCTTGAATGGAAGTCTCGCTTGCTTCCCTAGTTGACAGGATTCACATAAGTGCTTCATACCTTGTCCTTGGAAGTTGGGAAGACCTTCAACCAGCCTCTTGAATTGCATTTCCTTCATTCTTTGTATGTTGATGTGACCTATCCTCTTGTACCACAAGTCCAACTCCGAAATCCTCTTGTTTCCATATGTGAAGTAGACATGTTGAGTGGAATGAGAATTTACCTCCAAAGTGAAGAGTCTCCCTTGCTTCTTTCCTCTTGCTATGACCTTGTAACCTTGCTTAGGGTTCTCCACAGAGCATACACCTTTGTTGAACCTTACTTGATTGCCTCTTTCAACCATTTGCCCAACGGACACCAAGTTCTTTGTGATAGTAGGTACATGCAAGACATCCTTGAGACATTTTCCTTCCTCCTTGTCATCCAAAGCTACATCTCCAACATGGGAGATCTCATGGGTTGTATCATCACCTGTTTCTACATGTTCTTTACCTTTGGGAACATGTAGATTAGTAAACCAAGAAGCATTGCAACTCATATGGTTGCTACATCCACTATCAATATACCAAGTGTTATCTACTTTGCTTGAATTCCCACTCATGTGCATCATCAAGAGATTGTCATTTTCTGAACTTGGAGAAGCATAATTACCTTGGCCTTTGTATGAAGAACCTTGATTATAGCTCCTTTGGTTCCCTCCTTGGTAGCAATCTCTAGCATAGTGGCCAAACTTGCCACATATGTAACATCCTTCGCCATCTTGATTCCTGTTTTGTTGATGTCGTCCTCCTCTTCCTCTTGTTCTTCCTCTCCCTCTTTGTGATGAGGTGCCTTGGTCATGTCCTTGATTGCTTGAGTGGCCTTGCCTTCCTCCAAACCTTCCTTTGCCCCTTCCTTGTCCTCGTCTTCCTTTGCCACTTTGATTACCTGCATAGAAAACTTGTGCATCCTTGCTTTTAGTTGAACTTCCACCTATGTTCATCTCTTCGGTGACCATGAGAGCAACCAATTGCTCAAAATCGGGAAGATTATCCCTTACCTAAACTGAAGTGGTAAAACTTTTCCACTTCTCATCATCTCTCAAACCATTGAGAGTATAAGCCACAAGATCCTCATTGTCTACGTGGCTTCCAATGGATCCCAATGCATCTAATAACTCCTTGACCTTAAGTATGTAGTCATTTATGCTATTCTCTGAGCTCTTCCTAAGGTTGTTGAGCTCATTCTTGAGCTGGATCTTCCTTGCTTTGGTGCTTGTTGAATAAAGCGTTTCAAGTGTCTCCCATACCTTCATGCTTGAATCCAAGTCTTGGATATGGCCGATCATGCTATTGCTAATGTGTTGGGAAAGAATAAAGATAACCCTCTTGTCTCTTTCATTCCATTCCCTAAAGGCCCTTCTCTGTTCATTGGTTGGATTCTCATCCAACCTAGGTCTTGGTTCACTTCCACTAATCAACCCCCAAAGGCCCTTGCCCGATAGTTGGAGACCCTAATTCTCCATGGTTGATAGTTCCCTTTGTCTAGCTTTCCAATTTGAGTGTTGAAGTCTCCCATATCTAGTCTTTGATACTTGACCTAGCCCTTGGCTAATGCTCCAATGTGTGTAAAATGAAAATGAGGCTCTGAGGTTACCTCAATCCAAAGCTTTCCTTAGATGGACACCTTGTGCTCTTGAAACTTTGAGTAGAATATCTCCCCCTTGATGTGAGCTACCTCCAAGAAGCTTTTGTTGATGCAAATCTTCAACCACCAACTGCAAGAGGTCTTCTTGCTTGTATAAGATACCTCCAAGATGCCCAAATGCTCTGATACCACTGATGGGGGAAGTATCTCAACCCCTAAGCAACGACGAAGTGCGAATGACCTCCACAGGTATCCTTCTTTGACCTCTGCACACCAAAAGTGCTCTTACTCAAAGCTTATGCAGAGAACCCCAGTGAGCTTTTGTAGACCTGTAGTAGACACCAAGATCTTTGCAACAAAACAAATTTTACTTCAAATGGATGCTTACACAAAGAGAAACAATGTCTACAACATGAGCTAGTTGAATGCTCACAACTGCTAGTCAAGCAAAGACCTCACTTCACTCCACGAAGCTTTTCTCAAAGATTATACAGCGAATGACTCTCAAACTTGAGTCAATTTTAGAACACTCTAATTGCTACCCAATGACACCAAAATCATAGCAAATGAATAAATAGAGAAGGAGAAACAGCCCTTACAATAGAGAGAAAAATATTTCCAACAGAGCCTACTTACAGAGAGAGATATCAATCACACAACTTCACTAAATGAATGTTGCATCCAAATTACTCAAAGACTGCTTCAAAAACTTTGTGAGCATAAAATAGACTCTAATAGCTATCCAATGAGACAAGAATTACATCAAATGGATACAATAAGAGGGAGAACCAATGCTAACAACTCAGGGGTAGAGAGTTGCAACACTGCCTGCGCACACACATAGATATGCCTACTAAAAGAAAACACACAAGCAAGCAAGGGGCTACCTTAAGCAAGGGGCTTGTTTATCACAACTCCAGCACTTAGTGCTCAATTTACATGAGCTAAAACTCCAAGAAGATGGGCCAAAAGAAGTCGGGATACATGCTCCTCTTATAGTGAGAAGTGTGCCCCCAAAATCTAGGAACTACCTTTCCAAATCAGCCTCCTAACTTGGAGGATTTAGTTGAGATAAATTGGGGAGTGGTTGAGTGACTTTTCTTGATAGAATCTCGTGGCTCTTGGCTTCCTTTTATTGCTCCACATCTCCATAAAAGATTCCCCATGAATTTGTAGCTTGAAGCTTGACTTTTAACATATGTATATGTATATGTATATGTATATGTATATGTATATGTATATGTATATGTATATATATATGTAATATGTATATGTTTATGTATATGTATATGTATATGTATATGTATATGTATATGTATATGTATATGTATATGTATATGTATATGTATATGTATATGTATATGTATATGTATATGTATATGTATATGTATATGTATATGTATATGTATATGTATATGTATATGTATATGTATATGTATATGTATATGTATATGTATATGTATATGTATATGTATATGTATATGTATATGTATATGTATATGTATATGTATATGTATCTGTATATGTATATGTATATGTATATGTATATGTATATGTATACGTATATGTATACGTATATGTATATGTATATGTTATATATGTATATGTATATGTATATGTATATGTATATGTATATGTATATGTATATGTATATGTATATGTATATGTATATGTATATGTATATGTATATGTATATGTATATGTATATGTATATGTATATGTATATGTATATGTATATGTATATGTATATGTATACGTATATGTATATGTATATGTATATGTATATGTATATGTATATGTATATGTATATGTATATGTATATGTATATGTATATGTATCTGTATATGTATATGTATATGTATATGTATATGTA
>MU260080.1:762500-790000 GCA_020310875.1 Ceratopteris richardii | reverse complement strand
ACCAAAAGAGCACGGGATCTGCAAGAGAGGTTGGAATATTCTCAACGCCCTCTGTCTATTTCTAGCTTAGGCTAAGTGCGAGTAGTGCTAGAAGTAAGGCAGGGCAATGATAGGCACGAGACAAGTCAAGACTATCTAAGAAATCAAGTTCAAGTCAAGAGATAACCTGTGTGTGACCGACAACTTTAAAGGAAAAGAACCTAACGTGATACGATCAACATTCAAGTGCGGAAATTAACTCAAGTATTCCTGATGACGTGATATCAGAAAAGATCATAAACACGATAATCAACTAAAAAGAATCAAGTGACTGATACAAAAGAACTCAGCAACAAGGTTGTACCTTGGGTAAAATTGGGATTGCTCAGCTAAGCATATGAACCTTAGATCAGGACGACACCTAGGAAGAGATAGACAGAGTCTTAGATCTTCAGAGGCTAGTGTCAATCATACTGCTAGGTCTTGGGCCCAGTAGTTGAGCCATTATTTGCACTACCCTAGCTCTGAAACTAGTGAGTCAGAGATGTCCCACGGTATGGAAAGACCTACAGGTAGTTCAGGTGTGCCATATTTGCATAGGGTGGAAGGCCCCTACAAGACGCAGCTGGAATACCTTAGGACCAACCAATTAGGTGCTAGCATCTATGAGGACGGCCTAGGAAGATCTGTGGTCCAAATCAAAAACCCTGACCAATCCATTGGACTGGAACATCCAGCAGTCAAGTTTGAAAACGGAGCATACTTGGACAAAGAAGGAACTATATATGTAGTCACTAGTCACCTAGACAGGACCGATGAATTCGGGAATGTGATCCTTGAGGTGGACATAGGTGACCTAGAGCAAGGGAACATAGGAGGAGAGCCTAGGACCCCTCGAGGAAAATCTGTTCTTACTAGAATCCTCCATCCTGAGTGGGTTCCCCAGGACAATATGAGCATAGATCTACTCCTGAACCGAGAGACTGATGAAGCCTTTTGGAGGTATAGATCTGATCAGCCGAATGAGGTAGGAACAATCATGATACATGAGTTCAAAGATCCTGATAGCCGAGGCAGAGTGACCTACTTAGATCATGCTTCAGAGAGGATCTTTGTGGTTACAGAAAATGATAGGCATGCTTACACTTGGCAAGGTGAATTTATTTTCCCCCAACCAAGATCGAATGTGTCCTTTGGTCACCCAGGAGTTGGAACATCCCAAGCTCATGGAGCTCAAAGAGACAGACATAGAGATAGACCTGAGGTAAGCTCTGCCAACCCAGTGGGAAGAGAAAGAATGAGAACGGAAACAAATAGAGCGGAACCTGAGGGACTTAGAGCCCCAAGGAACCACAGGAATGCTTATGATTTCCCTCTGCCAAGGCCTAGGGAACACACCAGAACATTGAGACCTACACAGATGGTTAAGTCCATGAAGAACTACTTCGATGGCACAGGAGACCCATATGATCATGTGGCTGAGTTTAGGCAAGTCCTGAGAGCTGAACAAGTTGAGGACCTATTCACGCAGTATAATGCCTTTAGTCTAACCCTTAGGAACACAGCCCTTACGTGGTTTCAACCATTGAATGAGAGACAGTTCAAGAGCATAGACCAACTCTTAGAGGCTTTTATCACTGAATTCTCTAAAAGTGGCATAAGGCATAATACTTCCTCATTGATACATAGCTTCAAGCAGACCCCTCAAGAGACCGTGAGACTTGTAGGAAGAAGATTTAGGCAATATCTTGAGAGATGCCATGTTCTTGAGTTACCCACACCAACCAAACAGGTGGCATTATTCTTGGATGGATTGCTAAGTACCAAATTGAGGTCATATGTGTACTTGAAGGACCCTAGGACCATTGAAGAGTGTGTACGCATGTGCATCCACATAGAGGATAACCTAGGGGAAGAGTTAGAGCTTTCCAAAATCTATAAAGATTCAGATAGTGCCTCTAGCTTTTCTTCCACACAATCTACATCTATTGAGGAACTCGCAGAAAAGGTAGCTCAAAAACTAGGTGTCTCTAGCAAAAAAATTCCAAGATTTTCCCCAGTAAAGAGATGCTATACTTGCGGTGGTGACCACATGGCAAATGTATGTCCCATTATGGCTCAACCCCAAGTAAATCCTAGTAGCCAGTACTGTCTAATTCTTTACATGAATTACCCCACTTCACAGGCCCATGGGAAGCTAAGTCCACTTGTATGAGAGCACCCACAGCCATGCTCGAAAACGAAGACTCGATAATACCTAGGAATACGGAGGTAGTAACGAATACTAAAGTGCAGTGCAACCTCACTTTAGAAGACATACTCAAAGTAAGGCCAGATCTATGGAAACATGTAGCCAAACAAGTACCAGAGATAGCAAAACCTCATTCCCAGGTAGGTTCTCATAGGACAGTGCCAAAAGTTCCTCTAGACAAGATAGGAGACATGAGTGAAGGAGAAGAAGGAAACACCTATCTTCCCATCACCCATCAAGAATACATGACCAAGGTAATTCTGGACTCTGGTGCAGGAGTTGCAATTGCTACCACTTCCCTATGGAAGCATTGGGGCAAGCCAGCACTCAGGCCAACGAGAATGAAATTGCAGATGGCTGATGGTCACATAGAGAGACTCCTAGGTTTACTAGAAGGAATAACTCTCACTACATGTGGTGTAGAGTTTGAGCACACGTTTGCTATCTCTGATTTTAGCAAGAACCATGCCTATGAGATGATTTTGGGAAGACCATTTATGCGCCAGTTACAAGTGGTACAAGATTGGGGAACCAATTCCTTGTATTTGCAACACCTAGGTGTCACGACCAAAGTGAATCTCAAAGATTACTCTCACAGAGATGTCCCTCCTATTCAATGGAATCCCATCGATAGAGCCAAAGATGATACGGAGTCTGTGCATTCCCTAGGATCAGGATCCTCATGGATGCATGAAGATACCCACTTATGGATGTGTAAAGTAGCAGTAGAAGAGGAGAAGAGAGAAAAAGGCAGAGAGGTAGGTGCAAAAGAAACCCATAGATCCATTCAAGACCCAGCCTATGCACCTGTAGTATTTCCTAATGAAGAATTTGAACCCCACAGCTGGGCAGAGATCCTAGCGACCATGGATGTAGCCATCAATGAAGAACAATGGACACCACACTGTGATGAGGATGGCTATGACATATCAGTTTTCTCCATAGAGCCAATCATGGGAGATGCAATTTTAGAAGAGTGCGAACCTAGCCCTGATGCATTTGAGGATGCAAGTGACTCCGATCTAGACTCAATCATTATGGACCCACCTTTTGCATCAGATGAAGACTACTTCTATGAAGTAGAATTTCAGCCCCAGAGACATGGAGAGCTTACAAATGATGTGAGACTAGCCACACAAGTGACCCCTAAGGATGAGGGAAAGAAAAGAAAGAAGAGAAGTCACACCAGAAGAGGAAGAATCTTTGTTTGAGGTCCCAAAAATTTTTAAAAAGTATGAGATAGATGACAGGAGAGTCATGATCAGAATGCCTAAACGAGAGGCACAATCAGGAGAGGCCTATGATAACAAAGAAACCACCAAGAAAATAGTGGTAGCTCTGGAAGAAGGAGAGGAGAGATGCACTTACATAGGACATGACCTGACGGAAGAAGAAGAGCACGAATTGATATCCTTGCTAAGAGAATACAGAGATGTATTCGCTTGGAGCTACAAGGACCTGAAAGGTGTAGACCTTGACATATGCTCGCACACGATTCCCATGACCTCAGATGTGAAACCCTCTAAACAGAAGCCATACACATATAATGATAATTATGCTGCCAAGATAAAAGAGGAGATAGATAGACTGGTGGAAGCTGGATTCATCTATGAAATTGAGCACACTGAGTGGGTATCCCCCATCGTAGTGGTGCCCAAGAAAAATGGAAAGTTACGTGTGTGCATTAACTTGAAAAAGGTTAATGCTGCCACTATTCGAGATAACTATCCACTTCCTATCACTGAACACCTCTTAGAAAGAGTAGCAGGCGAGGAAGTGTACAACTTCCTTGATGGATTTTCGGGCTACAATCAGGTAGCCATAGCCCCAGAAGATCAACATAAAACGGCTTTTGCCACAGAGTGGGGTACATTTTCCTTTCGAGTAATGCCATTTGGGCTTACAAATGCTCCTGCAACCTTTCAGAGACTGATGTGCCACGTGTTTAAAGAGTTCTTGAGGAAGAATTTGGAAGTCTATGTTGATGACCTCTGTGCTCATTCCAACATTAGACAAACCCATATCCCTGAACTCAGACAAATCTTTGACAAATGTCGAGAGTATCGAGTCTGCTTGAACCCAAAAAAGTTTGTTTTCATGGTCAGGCAAGGCAAGATTCTAGGACACATAGTGTCAAAGAATGGCATATCCACCGATGAAGAGAAAGTAAGAGCCATCGCCGAGCTACCTAAGCCAAAGAATGTCAAGGAAGTACAAGCTTTCATGGGGCATTGTGGTTATTACGGACGGTTTATACACATGTATGCCATCATAGCAAAGCCTCTGTATGGACTTTTGACCAACTTTGAGTGGACTGATGAATGTGAGAATTCCTTCAATGAGCTTAAACGGCGATTATGTTCAGCACCAATCTTGACCACAACAGATTGGAATAAGCCTTTTCATGTTCATGTAGATGCATCCAATTATGCTATTGGGTGTGTACTCGCACAACCTATGGGCGAAGGTAATATGGACCTTCCAATTGCCTATGCTAGTAGACAATTGAATGCAGCTGATCGGAACTATACCACCACCAAACGAGAAGGATTAGGCATGCTATATGCAATTAAAAAGTTTAGACACTATTTGCTTGCAAATAAGTTTAAATTTTTTACCGATCATCAGGAATTATTGTACTTGGTAAACAAACCATGCAATACAGGCCGATTAGTAAGATGGTTTCTCTTACTAATGGAATATGACTTTGAAGTAGTGGTGAGGAAAGGGAAAACTCACTTGAGAGCAGACCATCTCTCTAGGCTCACATCTGGAGAAGCCCCACAAGGAGTGTCAGATGACCTTCTCGATGCTTACTTGTTTAATTTGGAAGTTGTACCTCAGTGGGCTAAGCCATTAGTGCCAGTATTGACATATGGGCCCAATCACCCAGTCATAAACACTCAAGATAGGGAGATAATAAAAGCCCAAAAATACCAGATCATGGCAGGAAGTATGTACAAGCATATAGATCAAGGGATCCTAGCTTGTTGTGTGGAAGAGGATGAGTACGCTAAATGGTTGCAATTGGCACATGTAGGTGCATTAGAGCAATACTACTCAAAGCAATGAACCCTACAGACTCTAAGGAGACTCGGTGTGCATTTGCCGACTATGGAGGCTGATGTCCACAAGTTGTGCAAGGAATGCCCAATCTGTTGCACTAAACCACCTGTGGAGCATGCCACTCTTTATCAAGTGTCCATAGTGCCAGATTGGAGTGAACCATTAGTAGATTTCCTGAGCACGAGAACATTCCCTCAAGATATGACACTGGCTAGACAAAGAAGTCTAGAACAAGAGGCCCTAGATTACTCACTCATTGGTGATAATCTATACAAGCGTGGTAAAGATAGTTACCTGAGACTATGTGTCCATGAGAGCAAATATCTCAAGATCTTGGAAGCAGCTCACCAAGGTGTAGCAGGACATTTTGGACCAGATCGGGTGATCAAGGCAATACTATTTGCGGGCTTCTAGTTGCCGACCCTTCACATGGATGCACATACCTATGTGAAACGGTGTGATGCCTGTCAGAGAACTCAGTACCCTATACGCAAGGATGAGATGCCACTGAAACCTATGATGGGTGGACGTGCATTCTCTAAGTGGGGAATAGACTTCGTAGGTCCTATCAATCCCCCAGCTAAGGGTTCACATGCTGAATACATCATTGTTGCCACAGACTATCTAACAAAGTGGGTAGAGGTAAAAGCTACGACAAAGAATGATGCTCAGACAACTGCTAAGTTCCCATTTGAGAATGTGTTCACAAGATACCGGCTACCTATAGAGTTGGTAAGTGATAGAGGCACTCACTTCTTGAATGAAGTTATTGAAAATCTGCTCCAAGAGTTCTTGGTTGTACAAAAGAAGTCTGCCCCCTATCACCCACAAGCTAATGGACAAGCTGAAATCACAAACAAGATCATGTGCAATGTGTTGACCAAACTAGTGAATAATAAATGCTCTGATTGGGACAAACAGCTACACCATGCTGTTTGGGCATACCGAGTTGCCTAAAAAATGGTACTCCAAGCCACCCCCTTTCAGATGGTATTTGGCCAAAATGCAGTGCTACCATTGGACTTCTTAATACCTACATTAAAAGTAGCACAAGAGCATGAATGGACGGGTCATGAACTCTCCTCTAGACTCTTTGACCTTGAACGGTTAGGAGAAACAAGACTGAGGGCGGCTGCGGGGATATATGCAGCTAAGAAACGACAGAAGGCATACTTTGATGCCCATGTTAAGGATAAAGGCTTGAAGGCCGGAGACTTAGTGTTGGTGTATACCCTAAAACAACATGCAAGAAAGCTTGAAAAGAGAGGTTATGGACCTATGATCATAAATAGGATCTCAACCAGTGGAGCAGTTCAACTCGCTACATTGGAAGGTGATGTTCTCCCTAGCTATATAAGCGGATGTAGAGACAAGTTATATCAAGAACCCCTGATAGAGGAGATGCTAAATCGACTCAACACTGCCAAAAAACGCAAGGAAGAAGAAAAACGAGTTCAAGAAGAGGCACAGGTGGAAGCATTGGAACGCATCCGAAGGATGAGGTTGCGAAGACTGGGTAGAGATCAGGCCAGGGTAGATGACTATGTGGACCCAGGTTATCATATGGCAATGTGTGAAGTCTCAGGAATAAGTTCTCATAGAATAATTGATAGACGACCTTTTGTAACCTTAGAGATAGGACAAGGAAAGGGTGCAAGGACTGTAAGAGCCTTGATTGACTTAGGTGCAGCCACTAGTGCTGTTAAATTTTCTTACTATCAAAAGTTGAAATTAACTGTCAATCCTATAGAAGCATATCTCATAGGATTGGGAGGTGTGGAAACCCCTTGCATGGGCGAGGTGGAACTTCCCCTCTACATTCAAGCCAAAGTAATCACAGTTAAAGTGCTAGTGTGTCAAGATGAGGACCTCACGGTGCCTCTTGTCTTCGGTCAAGACTGGATCTATGATCATCCAGTCAACCTAAACCTAAGAAGTGGACTCCTTCAGGTCTGGGTAAATCAGAATCGTGTTACAATTGAGTTAGAAAATGAAGCACTCAAGGAATTAGACAAGGCACACACTCCTGGTCCTTCCAAGGGTACACATGAAGATGACCATGTTGTTCTTGTCCAAAACTGTGTGATGCAGAGGAATGAGAATTTCAATCAAGAAGTCAGGGGCGCAACGGAGCTCCCTTCTTTTCCAGAGACCAGAGGGATGCAGCAACCAAAGGCAGATCAAATACAGATAGAGCAGAGTAATACCTATGATGGAGGTCAAAAGAACGTGCGAAGCATAATGTCTCAGCCATTGAAACAAGTGTGGGTGCGGAAAGGCGAACACCTTGTTGCAATCAATCCAACCACATGGGAAAAACTTCTTATTAATAATCAACAACATGACACCAATAAGAAGTCTTTCAAAAATTCTTCTGCGAAAGTAAAGTCTATTTGGGTACCCAAGAAGTCGATGAAGGCCATCCCACAATCACGACAAATTTGGGTGCCTAAGGCTTGCTTGCGGGCTCAAATAGTTACATCGAGGCCACACCCTGTACAACATGGTTCACTCACTCGAACATCTGATACCCTTTCTTATACAACACGCACGGACACACATTGGTCCATGAGCACAAGCAGAATCACTTGTAAATGGGTCCTTAAAAAGCCTCATTTCCAAGTAGACACTCCTGAAAAGCCCTCCAGAGTCTCCACAAAATCAAGACCAACAGCAAATCAGTTTGTTTGGAAGCCCAAAACATGTACTAAACCCTCCGACCCTCATTTGTAAATTCATATCCACTTACTCACTACATCACTCATACACCGCATCTTTCCATTTAGCTCTTAGGAATATCCATTCACTAACTACACACACGATCCCCAAGCACTTATTGACTTACTAACCTCTCACTAAAATCATGTTAATGTTGTAATGGGGATGCATGAACGCTTGGTGTCCATTTGCAATGTTAACATTCATTTGTCTATTCTCACAGAACCGGTGACTAGTCTCTTCACCATGGTCGAGGCAGGAACTAGCTCCCAGGCAGGCACCAGCCCCCAAATCGTGGACATTGAAAGTCTTCCCATTGAAGAGGAATTGAAGGAACGCCCAGTGACATTAAGGGCATTACACGCCATACCGATTCAGAATCCTCCACAGGGGCACACAATGCCGGTCAGCAAAAACTCACATTGGTTCAGTGATGTGGCCGGATCTCTGGGTGAAGGCACTTACATGTGGGCGGCCGAGATAGAGTTCAACGGGCGATGGGGCAGATATCATTTTTTCACTAGGGAATTTGAGAGGCTTCAAAATGATGAAGGTCTGAAACCCATCTGGAAGAAGGCTGGACTATACGACTACTTCAAGGCTCAGTTACCCAAACCAGACTTTCTATGGTGTTCCTACTTAATTAGCACGCTGACCCCTAGTAAAGAGAAAAAGGGATATAGTACCTTCGTTCTACCATCACTTACCAGAGGTAATGAATTAAAGCGTCTCAAATTGACGAACAATTTGTTGAGGGAAGTGCTTGACATGAAAGGCATGCATATCCCCACCGAAAAAGAGACGATGGTCTCGGATAACATGAAGAACAGGAACCTGACTAAGCTCAAAGACATGGTGGCAATGACACCCACAATCGCCATTCACTTACGAATGGTCATGCAACATTTCACGTCCCAGCTCAAGAGCGGTTCACAATGCCACCCAAGAAAATATGGTTCAGTCTATATTTAGCAGATGCCTTCAATTTGACAATCAACATGCCGCATTGGATTATCGATCAAATCCACTTGGCACATCAACACTGGTATAAAAAGCAAAAGTCGGTACTGTATGGATGTTGTGCCCTCACCAGGATTGTGTATAGATGTTTGGCTTATGATGTGCTAGTTCAAAGGGCATTAATTTGGACCAGGGTACAGGAATTTCAACGTAGACTATCAACAGCAGTGCCTCCATCAAAGAAAATGAGAGGCGCAGTTCAGATGCCCTGTGCACACGCCCGCGGTGCGACATTGACACCAGAGACAACTCCACGACTTCCAAGGTGTGTACAACCCTTCACTATCAGATTACCAAGACACAGCACTGATGGACCGAATCTGGTGTTTCCACCTGTACCAACCAACCTAGAGTTTCCTCACGGCTTCACATTAGAAGACCTAACTGATGAGGAGGTAGCCAGAATAATCGAGGTTGTTAACGCGGAAGTCGAGGCAGAGCAAGCTAGTGGGCAACAAACTGCTACAGACCAACCCCATCCTAGACAACCAGGAGTAGTTGAAGTGGAGGATGAAGAAGAAGAAGAGCAGGAGGAGGAACCAGGTGGACAAACAGAGGAAGAAGAGTAGGAATATGAACAAGAAGTTCTACAAGAACTTGAGGGTGCCCCGGCTTATACGAAGGAATTGAAAAAGTTGTATGATACCATCAACAGAGTTCAAGAACAGCACAAACTGTCCCTGGCAGCAGGAAAAGCCCTCATGAACCAAATCCTTGAAGAGGAAGGTGTGGACGAGCAATACCAAGCAACCCTTAATATGATTTTTGATGCATTGGGGGTACCTGAGACGGTGCATACAGCTCTTACACACTCGAGAAGATCGGAGTGACGATACGAAAGACGCCCCCCTCGATCAAGAAAACAAATGAATATATTAGTATCAGAACCACAGGGCACCACATCCACTACCACGGGCACAGCTCATATCATTCGGAAAACTGAGGAAGCCCATACATCTAGTGCACCCCCATCACCCCCTTTACCACCCCTACCTCCAACTCCACCAACTTCACCTACCACTACCAGTGTAACCACTACTGTCACCGCCTCAGAGTCCACTACCCATACCAAAGCACAGACTGTCAGTCAATCCACACAACCCACACACCCTATCACCACCTCACTTGTATACACTACCACTAACACTGTAATTCTAACAGCAGCCACGGAAAACCCCGTTCCCCCGATCACACTTCCTAGCGGTTCATATTCACAACTACACACATCACTTTACACTTTCACCACCATCACCGCACCCACAATTCCCATGTTCACAATCACTCCCACGACTGCATCCACTTTTGACCTCATGGACATATCACCCACCTCCGCACCTCTCCCTCCCCCCATACGTCCACAATCTCCCATTCCTCCACCACCAACTTCACCCATTTCGAGCACAGCATACACGCTCCCATTCCCCTTTCCCTTCCCTTCTGCATTCAACACCTTTCCCGCATCCACTCCCATTAATAATGTATTTAATAACATGTACCAGTGTATGTCTCAGCTGCAACAGCATTATCAGCACCTAGATGCTCAGCATACAAGTCTGTTCCGAAGCCATGAAACATTACAAGGACGATTCATTGACTTAGAGAGGGAAAAGCTGCTACTACAACAACAGTATGTCACTTTACAGGAACAACATGAGCAGTTAGTGGCCAATCCACCCCAGTCAGATGCAGAAGAAAAACAACAACTTGATGAGCTGCTAAACTCCCAGATAACAGAGAACCTCAAGCTTCGATGCAACCTGGCCCTATTACGGAAACACATGTCTACAGCACTCGAGGAAAATAAGCGACTATGGAGACAGAACAAAGAAAACTTGGAACCAGCAATGGAGGGTTCACCACAGGAAATCGACCCAGAGAAATTCAAGGCTATCCCATTTGAAAATATGCAAATCGTCTTGGAAACCCATGCCGACCTCCTGGAAGCCCACGCAGCATTAGAAAGAGAAAGAGATGATTTATTAAAGCAACTGGCAACCCAGCAGGAGTCACCAAGCAAAGTCACAACTGAAGCAGACACATCTGAAGAAGTCGCAAAACTCAGAGCAGAATTAGAAGAACTACAAAATAGATTTCTACAATACAAGCGTCAACCCTCTCCCCTGGTGGAACCAGAACCTGAAGACCTAGTGCCAATTCAAGTGGAGGAGATCTTTGAAGACCCATACGTTCCCATGCCAACACCTGGAGGTAAGCAAACAGAAGAAGGAATGGACACGATTGAGATCAAAGCGCCTGAATGGATGCAAAGGTTGGAAAAGGTTGCTACAACCCATGATGAGAGAGTTGCAGTTCAGATAGCGTCTATGTCACGATTGGAAGAAGTCATCATAAAATCGGATTACTTTAGAAACCTCTCCCATCATAGGTGGATTGGCATGTCTGATGATCTATATGTTCCATTCTGTGTATTAATGGCAGATTACAATGCTGAATCAAGCAACACACAACAAAAGAACCAACCTCGCCGACACAGTTTGCACTGGATGATATCCCTGCAAGTGCCAAGCAAGGGAATATACATCAACCTACTTGGAGGATCTGCCTGCTTGAAACCTACCCTGAGATGGTACGCACGTGGAATAACATGCCTCTATATATCAAGTATAATCCCTGCTACTGCCCTGTCTTTTGAAGAAGGTCTTGGCCGGAGTACACAAAAACAGTTTTGACGGTTAAAGAATGTGAAAAGTGGTTAAATTATGTGTACCTAGCACCTCCTAATGGCCAACCCACAGTCAACTACATGATTTCAACCATCAGACACTGGGCAGTCCGGTTCAAGAATGTCCCAGATGTCATGGCACAGATGTGCCTAAAAATTTTTGAGCTCATGCTGATTACATTCAAGACATTTAAGAACGTTAAATAACCTCATCTTTCGGCTATTGGATTTAATGAAGGGAATCAGGACCTTGTCTATGACATGAGCACCACGCCCTCCATTAACATTGTCTATGCCTAGCATGCCCGTATAAAGTATCTACCTGCTTGCTTTAAACAGACGTTTGAAGAAATGTTTATCATGGGGTTCTGGGAATATCATTCAGAGATATTCATTCCTAGACCATCTCATCTATCCTTCTCATCTATTACAGTTATTCGTCGTGGAACAAGCTCTCCATTCAGATAAGCTACATATACCACATCCAGAGGTTCCCGGGCCTATAGATTGGGATGCTCTACTCACTGACTTGGCCAAAGGGTTGAGAATTGTGGAACATCATTTAGCAATAGACACTGTGGAGTACTACATCCAACGACCCACCCAACAAGGGTCTGTCAGGGACGACAAACACGAGAGAGGGGGGGGGTGTTAGCAGTAGTCAAGGAACTGAAGGACTAACAAGACAAGGAAGCCAACGAAGGGAGTCGGAGAGAAGAGAAGGTACAAGCAGACAGAGTAGTCAAAGAAGATCGGGCAAGTAGGCCATTATTTTTTCAGGAAGCTAAAGCATATCAAAGAGGTGGACATATAAGGAGAAGGAGAAAGTGGGAAGCTCAAACATGTGTATGTCAAATTGTTAGAGGAAATCCCTACAAAAATAATGATTTTCATCACTAAAAGCCATTGTAAATACCATTTCATATTTTTGTAGCTCCATTTTGTGCAAGCAAAGGAGTCCTTGAGCTTGAGGAGCATTAGAAGTAGCTACCTACCAGTTTTCATAATTTTTAGACTCCATTTGAGCCTTCAAATGGGGCCTAGAACCTAATTTTTAACTAGGCCAGACACTAGGTCTGGACACGGCCAAAACCTAGTCAAAAACTATAAATAGAGCTAGAGAGCTCATTTTTGAGGTTGGCTTGTAAAAGAATTGAACTTGAATGAGCATTTTGGAAGTAATCTAAAAGAAAACCATTGTCTTTCTCTTTGTCTTGTCGTGTGTGCGCGTGCGTGTGTATGTGTGTGCATGTTTGTGTGCTTCTCACTCACGCACTTGTGCCTTCACTTGCTCGAGGTCATCATACCATCCTCACGTATTCCCGGATTGACATTAAAGGAGGTGCTACTCATCACTGAGCTACATATATGTATATGTATATGTATATGTATATGTATATGTATATGTATATGTATATGTATATGTATATGTATATGTATATGTATATGTATATGTATATGTATATGTATATGTATATGTATATGTATATGTATATGTATATGTATATGTATATGTATATGTATATGTATATGTATATGTATATGTATATGTATATGTATATGTATATGTATATGTATATGTATATGTATATGTATATGTATATGTATATGTATATGTATATGTATATGTATATGTATATGTGTTGGCAGTATACGGGAAGAAGCAAATACGGGCATACATGCAGATCTGGCACTAAGGCAACCCTTTATTTTTTTCCAAACCCCTACACCATTTAAAAGTGATTCTTATCACTAAAAACCCTTGTAAATATCATTTCACCTTTTTGTAGCTCCATTTTGTACAAGCCGAGGAGTCCTCGAGCTTGGGGAGCCTTAGAAGTAGTTGCCTGCCAGTTGGCAGTATACGGGAAGAAGCAAATACGGGCATACATGCAGATCTAGCACTAAGGCAACCCTTTATTTTTTTCCAAACCCCTACACCATTTAAAAGTGATTCTTATCACTAAAAACCCTTGTAAATATCATTTCACCTTTTTGTAGCTCCATTTTGTACAAGCCGAGGAGTCCTCGAGCTTGGGGAGCCTTAGAAGTAGTTGCCTGCCAATTTTCATATTTTTTAGATCTCGTTTGAGCCCTCAAATAAACCCTGGAACCTAATTTTTAACTAGGCCGGACACTAGGTCTGGACAGGGCCAAAGCTAGTCAAAAACTATAAATAGAGCTAGAGAGCTCATTTTTGAGAGAGCTTCTTGTAGTTTTGAGCTTGTATGAGAACTTGGTTGCAATAGAAGTGATTCCATTGTCTTACTCTCTTTGGTCTTGCTATGTGTGCGTGTGTGTATGTATGTGTGTGCATGTTAGTGTGCTTCACACTCACACATTTGTGCCTTCACTTGCTCGAGGTCTTCATACCATCCTCATGTCTTCCCGGATCGACATTAAAGGAGGTGCTACTCATCACTGAGCTACACCAAATTTTGGCGCCGTTGCCGGGGATTCGAGCTTTGAGGACGAGCGTGTGATGGTAAGACGTAGAGAGGACGCGTTGGAATGGTAATTAGTCGGTAAATTTCTGATTTTTCTCCATCTCCATCTCCATCTTCACCTCCTTCTTCATCTCCACCTCCACCTCCTTCTCCACTACATATTCCCTCTTCCTTGTCATTCCCCTCATTTGTTGTGTGCGAGTTTGAGAGAGAGCGAGTGTGTGTGCTTGTTTTTGTGTGTTTTTGCATGTTTCTTGCAGGCTTCAGCTTCATCATCATCTCCAGCAAGCTCAGCAGGTACGGATTTCCTCTGCACAGGTCCCGAGGCATCAAGCTCGAGCTATCACGACACCTTGAAAACTTCACCCAATCACAATTCTGAGTGCACCACGACACTACGCAGGCTGAGAGCTCTTAGGATCACTAGACAAAACTGAAAAATTCACCATATCCCGAACTATCGCGACACCTAGAAGTATCGCGACACCCCGACCCCACGACCTATCGCGACACCTCAGAGTATCGCGACATCTCGAACTATCGCGACACTCCGAACTATCGCGACACCCCAAACTATCGCGACACTCCCAAGTATCGCGACACCTCGAAGTATCGCGACACCTCGACCTATCGCGACACACCAACCCCACAACCTATCGCGACACCTCGGAGTATCGCGACATCTCGAACTATCACGACATCTCGAACTATCGCGACACTCCCAAGTATCGCGACACCTCAAAGTATCGCGACACTTCGAAGTATCGCGACACTCCGACCTATCGCGACACCTCGACCCGACCTATCGCGATACACAGGCTTAACGCATAAATTTTTAGGATAACTTGATTGATTAAAATTGGGGTACTTTTTGGGGCTTAATCTTGGACACATTGGGAGGATATAAGAGCCTTAGGAGTGGGCAAAAGACCTAGAAACCAGGGAGGAATTTCCTGAACCCTAAGAGCCTGTTTGGACCCCTAAGTGCCTGAATGGTCATAACTTCACCATACGAACTCCGATTGATGAGATTTTGGTCTCGTTGGAAAGCTTGTTGAAAATCCTACGTGGACCTCGACTGGTTTTTTGCAGAATCATACGTGGAGTTTTAGAACATGTATTTTCAAGTTGGCCTTTAGGTGAGACTAGGTGGTCCTAAGATTGAGGGGGTGCAGTGAGTTACTCCAGGGGGGACTGCAAATATTGATGTGTGTCTTTCAATTACTTGTGGTAATAGAGCTATACTGACTGGTGAGCTTTTGCTGGAACATTGTGTGCACTCAAGGCAATCCAAAGCAAGCTAGCAAGGGTGAGTACCAAGCTTGGGAGAAGGCTTCCCAGGCTTGTGCAACAATCTGAGCAACCAGAGGATTAAGGTTGGAAGTTCTCTCAGCCCTCCTTTGTCAATTCCTAGCCTAGGCTAAGTACGACTTAGGTGTGGTAATTAATTAGGGCAACGTTAGGCATGAATCAAGTCCAAGAGAATTAATCAACCAAGTGCAAGAATTAAGTAGGTCTTAAGTGCAAAAACCCTAAGGGACAAAAAGTAAACTGGAGTCGACCACTTATCAAGTGTGAAATTCACTTGAGTACTCCTGACGACGCGATTTCAGACAAGATCATAAACATAATATTCAACTCAAAAGAACAAGGTGATTGGTGAAAATTAACCTGCAACGAGAGTGTGCTTGGGTCCAAGGGGGTAGATAAATCAGGCATATGAACCTTAGATCAGGCAGACACTTAGGCCGAGACAGACAAAGCCTCAGATCTTCTGAAGCTAGTGTCAATCACACTGCTAGGTCTTGGGCCCAGCAGTTGAGTGATTACCCATACACTCCCAGATCAGAAACAAGTGATTCTGAGATGTCCTATAACATGGAGAGACCAGTAGGTAGTTCAGGAGTGGTGTACCTAGAAAATCCAGAAGGACCTTACAAGACTCAATTGGAATACATCAGGACTAATCGTCTAGGTGCTTGCATCTATGAAGACGGCCTGAGAAGATCTGTGGTCCAGATTAAGAACCCGGATCAACCCCATGGACTAGAACACCCGGTAGTCAAGTTCGAGAATGGAGCATACCTAGATAAAGAGGGGACTATTTATGTAGTCACCACTCTTCCTGATAGAACAGACAAGTTTGGAAATGTGATTGCAGAGACCGACATGGGTGATATAGAACAAGGAAATTTAGAGAAAGAGCCGAGAACTCCCCGAGGTAAATCTGTCTTGACCAGAATCATGACTCCAGAGTGGATTCCACAGGATAATAAAAGCATAGATCTACTTTTAAACCGAGAAACCGATGAGGCTTTTTGGAGATATAAATCTGCTCAACCTTAGGAAGTGAGTGCCCTCACAATCTATGAGTTTAAAGACCCTGATAGCCCAGGCAAAGTAACCTACCTAGACAATGCATCAGAGAGAATCTTCATGGTCACTGAGCATGGCAGACATGCCTACACATGGAAGGGTGAATTTGTTTTTCCCCAACCAAGGTCTAATGTGTCCTTTGGTCACCAAGGAGCCGGGACCTCCCAGGCTCATGGAGTCCAAGGAGATAGAAGTAGAGATAGACCTGAAGTAAGCTTTGTCGACCCCTAGGGAAGAGAAAGAAGGAGAACAGGGACGGACAGAGGGGAAATCGAGAGATTTAGAGACCCAAGAAACCAAAGAAATGCTGATGATTTTCCTTTGCCAAGGCCGAGAGAACACCCTAGGACCCTGCGGCCAACTCAACTGGTGAAGTCCATGAAGAATTACTTCGATGGCACGGGTGACCCTTATGACCATGTGGCAGAGTTTAGGCAAGTCTTGAAAGCTGAATAGGTAGAGGACCTATTCACACAATATAATGCTTTTGGTCTAACCCTTAGGAACACTGCCCTCACGTGGTTTCAACCATTGAACGAGAGGCATTTCAGAAACATAGACCAGCTCCTAGAAGCCTTTATCATTGAGTTTTCTAAGAGTGGCATAAGGCACAACACTTCCTCACTAATTCATAGCTTCAAGCAAACACCTCAAGAGACGGTCAGACTAGCTGGGAGATGGTTTAGGCAATACCTAGAGAGATGCTCGATGTCGGAGTTACCTACACCGGCCAAGCAAGTGGCTTTGTTCCTAGATGGACTATTGAGCACCAAGCTCAGATCTTATGTGTATCTGAAGGACCCCAGAACTATAGAAGAGTGTGTGCGTATGTGCATAGATATTGAGGATAATCTAGGTGAGGAATTAGAACTATCAAAAATCTATAAGGATTCTGATAGCTCTAGTAGTCTTACATCTGGTCAATCCACATCCATTGAGGAGCTTGCAGAGAAGGTAGCTCAAAAACTAGGTGTCTCCAGCAAGCAAATTCCACGATTTGCCCCAGTTAAGCGGTGCTACACTTGTGGAGGTGACCACATGGAAAATGTGTGTCCCATTATGACCCAACCCCAGGTGAACCCTAGTAGCCAGTATTGCACCATAGAGCGAAGGTACACCAACCACACTGCACAGGACTGCCCATATAACAAAAAAACTGTCAGGCAAAACTACCCTCAGCCATATCCACAACAAGGTAGATATCAGAATCAGTACCCACCACAACAATACAACCGACCACAGCAAACTTATCAGCCACTTTATCAAGGGCAGCAGAGACCTCAACCAGTCCTAGTACAGCAACCCCCTGCTCCAACCAATGTGATCCCAGTGAAATATGCATCTGCTGAAGAAAATCCGAACAGAGCCATAGTTCCAGTCACCCCATTGCTATCAGACAGTGATCCAAGTGACCATAGTTTTGACTCCACACATATTGATAGCCAACAGGCTTACTACATGCAGTCACCCGAGCATAATGAGTCATACTATTATGAGGACCCAAGTGAAAATAGTGGGAAGCCTGAGTATGCCAATGTCATGTACACAAACCCCAACTCTAGACCTCAACCTAGGCAGGTACGACCCCCATTTCCTAGAGGACCATGCTTCAGATGTCAGGGAGATCACCTTATACGTGATTGTCCACTGCCTGCCCCTACACAACCTCAACCAGTAACAATTCACAGTTTCTGTCAAGACTGCAGGAAAGAGCATCTCCTACGAGATTGCCCAAAGAACCCTAATAACATGCCTAAAATCACTCCTATCAATGTTGTTGGGTTAGTTGTAGACTCCACAGGGAGTGTGACTTCCACTGCACCTGTGCAAGTGATCACAAGAGCCCAAGCACTACAACAAAACCAAGGTGTTGGTCAGGAAAAGAGCCCCGAGGTGAGTGAAACAGAGAGCATAACCAAAAAGAGGACTAGAGCATGGAAGGATAGTCGTGAAAGAATGAAAAGTCAATGGGCAAAAAAGATGAGCGAACTTGAAGAAAGCTTGAGAGAAACCAAAGCAAAGATAAGTGAACTCGCATCTCAAAACCACTCTCACACCACCCCTCCACCACCTCTCCCTTTACCCGCCAATCCACCTTCTTCCATTCCCCAACCTTTCAATACACCACCCTTAACCCACCCACCACCCAGAGTAGGATCCGTCCTAGCCGATCCCACTCCCGAGGACCTAAACATGATGCTTAGAGCATATCAGGCCAGAATCCAAGAAGGGCCAAATGTAACTGATCATGAAAAGTGTTACCCTAGAGCAGAACTAGAGCTAGAATGAACCAAAATTTGTGCTAAGATGGTGGAATTGGCTCAGACTATGTTTGATGTCAGTCGCCTCTTTAACATCTCTAGTTCAGCTAAGACGCAGTTACACTTTGATGGACTACTAGAACGAATAGAGAGGCTAATTGCACAATCAGAAAAGGAACCCGCCTCTCAAAATAAGGGCAAGGCAAGTGAGAACGTGAGCCTACCTCCCCAGGAAGCCTACGTGCCTAACTCTACGGAGCCAGACACATCATCTTCTATGAATCGATTCACACCAGAATTCCTATGTAGCCAAACAAGTGCCAAACATAGCAAAATCGCGCTCCTAGGTAGGTTCTCATAGGACGGTGCCAGAAATCCCACTAGACAAGATAGGAGAAATGAGTGAGAGCAAAGAGGGAAATACATATCTTCCTATCACTCATCAAGGTTACACAACCAAGGCCATTCTGGACTCAGGTGCAGGAGTTGCAATTGCCACCACTTCCTTATGGAAACGTTGGGGCAAGCCAGCACTCAGGCCAACAAGAATGAAATTGCAGATGGCCGATGGTCACATTGAAAGGCCATTAGGACTGCTAGAAGGAATAACTCTCACTACATGTGGTGTCGAGTTCGAGCATACATTTGCTATATGTGATTTTAGCAAAAATCATGCCTATGAAATGATCTTGGGAAGACCATTTATGCGACAGTTGCAAGTGGTACAGGACTGGGGAACCAATTCTTTGTACCTGCAACACTTAGGTGTTACGACCAAAGTGAATCTCAAAGATTACTCTCATAGAGATGTCCCTCCTATCCAATGGAATCCCATCCATAGAGCCAAAGATGATACGGAATTTGTGCATTCCATAGGATCAGGATCCTCATGGATGCATGAAGACACCCACCTATGGATGTGCAAAGTGGCAGTAGAAGAGGAGAAAAGAGCAAAGGCCAGAGAAATAGGTGCAAACGAAACACATAGACCCATTCAAGACCCAGCCTATGCACCTGTAGTATTTCTTGATGAAGAATTTGAACCCCATGGCTGGGCAAAAATCTTAGCAACAATGGATGTAGCCATCAATGAAGAACAATGGACACCCCACTGTGATGAGGATGGCTATGACATTTCAGTCTTCTCCATAGAGCCAATCATGGGAGAGGTAGTGTTAGAAGAGTGTGAGCCTAGCCCTGATGCATTTGAGGATGCGAGTGACTCCGATCTAGAGTCAATCATTATGGACCCACCTTTTGCATCAGATGAAGAATACTTCTATGAAGTAGAATTTCAACCCCAGAGGCACGGAGAGCTTACAAATGAGGTGAGGTTAGCCACACAAGTAGCTACTAAGAGCGGAGGAAAGAAAAGAAAAAAGAAGGAAGTCACTCCGGAGGCAGAAGAATCCTTGTTTGAGGTCCCTGAAAACTTTAAAAAATATGAGATAGACGATAGGAGATTCATGATAAGAATGCCTAAACGTGAGGCACAAGCAGGAGAAGCCTATGATAGCAAGGAAACTACCAAGAAAATAGTTGTCGCCATTGAGGAAGGAGAAGAAAGATGCACATACATAGGTCATGACCTGACAGAAGAGGAAGAACAAGAGCTGATAACCTTGCTAAGAGAATACCGAGATGTATTTGCTTGGAGTTATAAGGACTTGAAAGGGGTAGACCCTGATATATGTTCACATACAATCCCCATGACCTCAGACGCCAGACCCTCGAAACAGAAGCCCTACACATACAACGATAACTATGCTGCTAAGATCAAAGAGGAGATAGATTGACTGGTTGAAGCCGGATTCATCTATGAAATTGAGCACACTGAGTGGGTATCCCCCATTGTAGTGGTGCCCAAGAAAAATGGAAAGCTGTGTGTGTGTATTAACCTTAAAAAAGTTAATGCCGCCACGATTAGAGACAGTTATCCACTTCCTATCACTGAGCATCTATTAGAAAGGGTAGCAGGCAAGGAAGTGTACAGCTTCCTAGATGGGTTTTCGGGCTACAATCAAGTAGCCATTGCTCCAGAGGATCAACATAAGACGGCTTTTGCCACGGAGTGGGGCATATTTTCCTTTCGGGTAATGCCGTTCCGGCTTACCAATGCACCGGCTACCTTTCAAAGATTAATGTGTCACGTGTTTAAAGAGTTCTTGAGGAAGAATTTGGAAGTCTATCTTGATGATGTTTGCGCTCATTCCAACATTAGACAGACCCATATACCCGAACTCAGACAGATCTTTGATAAATGCAGAGAATATCAAGTCTGCCTGAACCCAGAAAAGTGTGTTTTCATGGTCAGGCAAGGCAAAATTCTAGGGCACATAGTGTCTAAGAACGGCATATCCACTGACGAAGAGAAAGTGAGAGCCATCGCAGAACTACGTAGGCCAAAGAACGTCAAGGAAGTATAGGCTTTCATGGGGCATTGTGGTTACTACCGCCGGTTTATACACATGTACGCCATCATAGCAAAGCCTCTGTATGGACTTTTGACTAACTTTGAGTGGACTGACAAATGTGAGAATTCCTTCAATGAGCTTAAACGAAGATTGTGTTCAGCACCAATCTTGACCACACCGGATTGGAATAAGCCATTCCATGTCCACGTGGATGCATCCCATTATGCTATTGGGTGTGTACTCGCGCAACCTACCGGACTTGTTTAACTTGGAAGTTGTACCGCAGTGGGCTAAGCCATTAGTGCCAGTATTAACCTACGGGCCTAACCACTCAGTAATGGCCACACAAGATAGAGAGGTAGTAAAAGCCCAAAAGTATCACATCATGGCAGGAAGTATGTACAAGCACACAGATCAAGGGATCTTGGCTTGTTGTGTGGAAGAGGATGAGCACGCAAAGTGGTTGCAATTAGCACATGTAGGTGCATTAGAGCAACACTACTCAAAACAACGAACCCTACAAACATTGAGGAGACTTGGAGTGTACTGGCCAACTATGGAAGCAGACGTTCATAGAATGTGCAAGGAATGCCCAAATTGTCGCACTAAGCCACCAGTGGAACATGCCACCCTTTATCGCGTGTCTCTAGTGCCAGACTGGAGCAAGCCACTAGTGGCGTTTCTGAGGACGAAAACACTCCCTCAAGATATGACCCTGAAGAGACAAAGAAGTCTAGAACAAGAGGACCTAGATTACTCACTCATTGGTGATAATCTATACAAGCGCGGAAAAGATGGTTACCTGAGACTATGTGTTCATGAGAGTGAATATCTAAAGATCTTGGAAACTGCTCACCAGGGTGTAGCAGGAGGACACTTTGGTCCAGATAGGGTGATCAAAGAAATTCTATTTGCAGGATTTTGGTGGCCCACCCTTCACATGGATGCACATACCTATGTGAAGAGGTGTGAGATTTGTCAGTGAACCCAGTATCCTATACGCAAAGATGAGATGCCACTGAAGCCTATGATGGGCGGACGTGCATTCTCTAAGTGGGGAATAGACTTTGTAGGTCCTATTAATCCCCCAACTAAGGGCTCACACGCTGAATATATCATAGTGGCCACAGACTATCTAACCAAGTGGGTAGAAGTGAAAGCTACTACAAAAAATGATGCTCAAACAACAGCAAAGTTCTTATTTGAAAATGTGTTCACAAGGTACGGATTGCCAATAGAGTTGGTGAGTGATAGAGGCACACACTTCTTGAATGAAGTCATAGAAAACCTTCTCCAAGAATTCTTGGTAGTACATAAGAAGTCTGCCCCCTATCACCCTCAAGCTAATGGCCAGGCTGAGAGTACAAATAAGATCTTATGCAATGTACTGACGAAATTAGTGAACAATAAACGCTCTGATTGGGACAAACAGCTACACCATGCTGTTTGGGCATACCGAGTGGCCTATAAAACGGTACTCCAAGCCACACCCTTTTAGATGGTGTTCGGTCAGAATGCGGTGCTACCCTTGGACTTTTTGATACCTACATTGAAGGTAGCACAAGAGCATGACTGGACAGGCCATGAACTCTCCTCTCAAATTTTTGATCTTGAACGTCTAGGCGAAACACGATTGAGAGTTGCAGCAGGAATCTATGCAGCGAAGAAGAGGCAAAAGGCATATTTTGATACACATGTGAAGGATAAAGGCTTGAAAGCAGGAGACCTAGTCCTAGTCTACACATTGAAGCAGCATGCACGAAAATTAGAGAAAAGAGGCTATGGACCTATGATCATAAATAGAATTTCAACTAGTGGGGCAGTACAACTAGCCACTTTGGAAGGCGATATTCTCCCTAGCTACATAAGCGGATGTAGAGTCAAGTTATACCAAGAACCCCTGACTGAAGAGATGTTAAATCGGCTCAACACGTCCAAGAAACGTAAAGAGGAGGAAAAACGAATTCGAGAAGAAGCACAAGCAGAGGCCTTAGAGCGCATCCGACGAATGAAATTGAGGAGGCAAGGGAGAGATCAGCCTATGATTGACACTCAAGAGTCTCCAGGCTATCACATGGCCATATGCGAGGCTTTAGGTGAACGTACCCATAAGATAGTGGATCGGCGACCTTTTGTAACCCTAGAAATAGGACAAAGATATAGCACAACAAGCGTGAGAGCTTTAATTGATTCAGGAGCAGCCACTAGTGCAGTTCGGCGTTCTTATTGCCAGCAGCTGCAATTGGAGGTAAAACCCCTAGAGGCATATCTGATAGGATTAGGAGGTGTTGAAACCCCTTGCATGGGAGAGGTGGATCTACCCCTCTACATTCAGGAGGTACTAATGCCAGTAAGAGTGCTAGTATGTGAAGACGAGGATCTTACTGAGCCTCTTGTCTTAGGCCAAGACTAGATCTATGATCACGCAGTCAACCTCAACCTAAGAAGTGGACTTCTTCAGGCTTGGGTAGGCCAAATCCGTCTTACGATTGAATTAGAAAATCAAGCACTCAAACCAATAGAACAGGCACCAACTTCTGGTCCCTCCAGGAATCCACATAAAGATAATGGTGCTCTTCTTGTCCAAACTTCTATGGTGGAGAGGATTGTCAGTCTTACCAAAGGTACAGGAGAGTCAATGAGGAGTTCGCAGCGGGGTCAAAGGAGATTCTAAACATGAAGACCAAACACTATACAACACGAAGGAGGCCATTGATCAAGAAGCAGGAGCGCCAACTAGTGCAACACGGAGTACCTCGTGGCGCGAAGCAGATCTGGATACGCAAGGATGGAAAACCCACAACTCTAATAGCAGACTCTCGAGGAGGCCACAAACAAGCCACACCATCACGGACACAAGTGAAGGAGTCCCCTAGACAATCTCCTAGGCACACCACGTCTATTTGGGTCCCTAAGCGGTCAATGAAGGCTAGCCCCAATGCTAGACACATATGGGTGCCCAAGGCCTGTTTACGAGCCCAAATAGCTCCAACTCTAGTTATTGGCATAATTCAACACTCACACGTCCTCTCGACTAACAACGCAGGAACTCTACCTAAAGACCACCCTAACCCACACTCAACCAAATCGAGAAATGTCTGGAAATGGGTGCCCAAAAGGCCCCAACTCCATCACACTCTAGTTCATAAATCTCTACCTGTCTTTAGCTCTAAGAGCTACGAACCCTCTAGCAAAGTTTGGAGACTTAAACCATGTATCAAACCCCCATACCCAATTTTTGTAAATCCATCCTCTCTGACATAGGTGCATTCTGAGTCCATTGCATAACCAAAGTAGACATCTAGGATGATACTGACCTCTAATCACCACCCACATCCAGCACAAGCTCTTCACCTCTGGCCACTAACCTTCGGGATTGTCATGTTAGTATTGTGAAGGGAACACCATCACATCCTATTTCCTATGCAACACTAATGTGCCTTTCTTCTCCTCATGGCAGCAGCAGCAAGCACGAGTTCTCAGGGAGGCACCAGCACTCAAATCAATTGGGATACCATGCCTGTGGAGGTTCCACTGACAGCTAGGCCGGAGGAGCTTTTGAACGTAAGAAGAATTCCCATTCCGGATCCACCAAGTGGCCTAACAGAAAGAGTAAAGGGGCATTCTCATTGGTTCAATGAGATGCCAGGGGATTTGGGAGACGCAGATCATATCTGGGAATCCAAGATGGAATGTGGAGGAGTGTGGTGGACCTTTCAATTCTTCTCACGAGAATTTGAAGCATTGCAAAATGCAGCTCCTCTTCAGGATATTTGGCAGAAAGCGGGATTGCAAGATTACTTTAGTGCAGCCTTGCCTAGACCGGATTTTCTTAGGTGCTACTACTTGATAGCCACACTGAAGCCGACAGGGGATAAAGATCATTCAGGCACATTCTTGGTGCCCTCCCTATCAAACCAGGAGGAAATGAAGAAGTTTGAGTTGAATGTTACCTTAATCAGGGAAGCTCTTCAGATGTATGGCACCCACGTTCCCTCTAATAGAGATCCCTTGATACCAGAGTCAATGAAGAGCAACAGAATCAAGAAGTTGAAAGAAATGTGTGCCCTCACCCCTAACATTGCCATACCCCTGCGAATGTGCCTTCAACACTTCGCATTTCCACCTCAAGACCGTTTTACCCAACCTCACAAGAAAATATGGTATGGATTATATCTAGCAGAGACAGGAAGCTTGCCAATTAAGATGCCTGTATGGATTCTGGACCAATTGTATGAAGCAGGCAAGCGGGGTGTGAGGAAGCATACGTTACATGGCTGCTGTGCGATCACCAGAATTATTTATAGATGTCTTGCATATGATGTGCCAATATCCAGGGCCCTTAAATACTCACAACTGGAGTTTTTCAAGGGGCGAAAGTCAGGGAATCAACCGGCAAAACGAATGCGTGGATCACTCTCCCAAGTCATGATCCCTCACGAGGCCACAGCCGAAGCTCCCCCTAGAGAAGAAGCCCACGTGGCACCTTTCACGGTACATCTCCAAGGAACTCAATCAGGGGGTGTGGTACATCCCACTCCATCCGCCCCTCCACTACCTACCGATGTCGAGTTTGCATCTATGGCCACCTTAACTAAGGATCCCAATTTTGATTTTGAAAGATTCCTGCAGACGGCCCACTTATCTGATAGTGAAGGTTTTTGTGACAATGCCGATCCGGGATCATCATTCCAAGGAGAACAGCCACAGGGCGAGACAAGCAGGGTACATTGGGAAGAAGAGGCACAACATCCTCATGGTCCAAGCACACAAAATCAGGAAGAAGAACGGGGGAATGAACCAGAGGAGAGTGAAGAGGAGGCCCCTGCCTACACGGCACAACTCAAACGGCTATACAAGACAATCAAGCAGGTACAGAGAAGACATAAGATGACAGAAGAGGCGAATAGAGCTCTAGTGAACCAAATGCTTCAAGCCGAGAATGTCGACTCACATTTTGTTGAATCATTGAATCTATTGGCGGAGACATGTGGGATCGGGGAAGCATTGAGGACAATGGTCTATCAGGAGAACCCTACCTATGATCAACGAAGGATTGATACACGGCCACGACGAGGAAAAATGATTTAAATGGAAGTCTCTACTGCCTTGCCTACCACAATTTCAGAGGATGTTCACATGACGAGCCCAAGTCCCACTGACGAACAAGATGTAATTACACAAGTACCATCTCCACCATCACCTTCCATTCAACCCTCAAAACCCTTCTCCACTAGTCTTTCTGAACATTCGATATCCACCCATCATGAAACCATTGTACACACCTCTGTTTTTACAGCCTTCCCTTTACCCACATCCATCACTTCCACCCAAATTTTTGAACCTCACACCGGTCATCCTGCCATCGATCAAACCATAATAGGTCACCCTTCCTATCTCCCCGCCCTTGGACAACCACTTGCCACTAGCCAGACCTTATCCCATCGTTTTCCATTCACCCACACCCAAACCCTATCCACCACTTCCCTAGTAGCTGCCTCATACTCAACCCAAGTCACACAACCGTCATTTTGGACAAACCTTGTAAATATACTCCAACAGGTCGAGAACTATAATAAAAAGTCCCTTTCCCAACCCCACTCCCCCACATTCACTGCCACCACTAACACACCACCTACCGTTCCCGTATTCACAATTCACACTCCACACACTCTCACATCCGATCCCATGGATATTTCACCATCCACAGGAGCACCCACCACCACGTCTGTTCCACCATCAGCACATCTCACTTCACTCATAGCCACATCATCCACTTTTCCCTTTCCCACCTCCTGACCCTTTGCATGTTCCACCTCTACCCATGCATCCACATCATTTAGTAATGCACTAGACACCATGGTTGAAGCGGCCACTCAGCTTAAGCAAGAGTATAAGCTATTAGAAGAAAATAACACAGAGCTGTGCAATCTCTCGGCTCAACTCCAAGCACGATTCGATGCCTTGGAACTAGGTAATACAGCACTACAACACTAGGTGACTGCCCTCCAACACTCGAAGACAGAACTCGAAGCTAAGTATGCAGAGACAGGCAAAGCTATGGAGGAACAACTCAGAGAAAAAATGGGCCGCAATGCGAGACTTCAACGCAACATGGCCCTACTATGTCGCCATCTAGCAGCGGCTCAAGAAGAGAACCGAAGGCTACAACAACAAAACCAGGAGAACCTAGAAGCGGCCATGGAAAACACCCCGGGAGCACCTATAGACCCTGCAAAATTCCAGGCTGTCCCCTCAGAGCATATTCAACAGGTTTTAGAAGGT
>MU260080.1:752500-757500 GCA_020310875.1 Ceratopteris richardii | reverse complement strand
TAGGCTCTGTATTTTCTGAGTTTCTCTGAGTATATGCAGAGACTGATAATGAAATTTTGCAGGCATAAACTAGACTTTAGGATCTTTCAAATGAGAGTAAAATCACTCCATTTGGATACTGGATGATGCCTCAACCAGCTGCAACAAAACAGATAACTTGATCTCTTCACAGAGTATGAGCTAACTGGACAGACACTGTTCTGGACATTTCTCTGCACATGTGCAGGCACTGAACCTGAGACTTATAACAGACAAAGTAGAACTTATAAGCTTTCCAACAAGACAAAAATCATTGCAAATGGATTCCGGATGAAGGAGAAACAACAATTACAAGACCGGGGGGTCTGCCAAAAACATCTAGATAGATAAAGTGTGTAAAAGTGAAATTTCTGCAAAATATGCAGAGAACAGCTAGTAGGGGGTGTGCTTAAGCAAGGGGGTAGCTTGGGCACGTATTTCCACGACTCTAAGTCATAATACAACTCATTAGAGGTTTTAAAGACCTCATACTAACCTCTTTAACCAATCAAAAGCATATACATGTCAAAAATGAGGTCCAATCACATCAAGAGGTGAGCTAAATCTTCTCTAATCAAATTCTTTCCATTATGGGCATGATTTGATGCCTCCAACTCGTGGAAATCAGCCTCCTTTGATTGTGGATGATGTGGAAGGTTCAATTTGGGGCATGTTCCCACACTCTTGAGCTTGAAAAACTTTCAACACTCCCCCTCAAGCTCAAGTCTTTTCCTTTGTTGCTTCAGCCTATGTCTCTTATGTTGATAGCTTCCTTGAATCCTCCAAGCTTTGTACCTTCAAGAAACTTTGTCATCATGTCTGCAACCTGCATTTTAGTGTTCACATACCTTATATCTAGCTCTTTTGCCATCACCTTTTCTCTAACGAAGTGGTAATGAACCTCTATGTGCTTGCTCCTTGCATGAAACATGGGATTGTTAGCTAGATAGATGCTTGAAATGTTGTCTCCATAAAGAGGAAACTCCTCCACTTCTACTTCCAAGTCCTTAAGTAGCTTCTTAAGCCATAATAGCTCACATGTAGCCAATGCTAAACCTCTGTACTCAGCCTCTGTGGATGAAAGAGCAACAGTGGGTTGCTTCTTAGAGCTCCAAGAGATCACTTTTGTACCTATCATGAAAACATAACCTGATGTACTCCTTCGATCATCCTTGCTACCTGCCCAATCAGCATCACTATATCCTTTGACACTTAGATCAGCATCATATGAGTAAAATAGACCTTGGTTGATGGTGTGCTTGATGTAACGAAGCACCTTTCTTGCCGCCATAAGATGATCATGAGTAGGTGCATGCAAAAATTGAGAGAGAACACCTACTACATATGCAAGATCAGGTCTAGTGAATGTAGCATAAATTAATGAGCCAATTATGCTTCTATATAGTGTAATATCTTGTATAGCCTCTCCTTGACCTGCAACCAACTTTGTATTGGGCTCCATGGGCTGAGAAAGTGGCTTACAACCACTCATACCAAACCTGTATAGCACATCCAACAAGTATTTTCTTTGAATCAAGAAGATGCCATTGTGTGCATAGATTACCTCTATTCCCAAGAAGTATTTTAGTGTTCCAAGATCAGATATCTTGAACTCCTTTCCTAGCTTTGATTTGATATCTTTAATACCTGCAATATCACTTCCTGTGATGATCAAATCGTCCACATAGATGCATATATATACCGTCTTGTCTCCTTGCTTCTTCATGTAAAGTGATGGATCTGCAACACTTTCTTTGTATCCACAACTTGATAAATAATCCACTAACCTCTGATTCCAGGCCCTTGGGGCTTGCTTTAGTCCATATAGTGCTTTCCTTAGCTTGCAAACATGATTTGGGTACCTCATACTAGCAAATCCTTGAGGTTGGCTCATGTAGACTACTTCTTCAAGCTCTCCATTGAGGAAGGCATTCTTCACATCCAACTGATATAAGCTCCATTTCCTTGATGTGGCCACTGCAATCAAAGTCCTAATTGTTGGCATCTTGGCTACGGGGCTGAAAGTTTCATCATAATCTATCCCGTAGCTTTGGGAGAAGCCTTTTGCCACCAACCTTGCTTTGTACCTAGCAATGGAACCATCTGAATTTCTTTTAATTTTGTAAACCCACTTATTACCTATCACCTTCATGCCTTCTTGAGCTGGTACCAAGCTCCAAGTATGGTTCTCATCAAGTGCTTTGAGCTCTTCCTTCATTGCCTCTTGCCATTCCTTGCAATCCTTAGCTTCTTCATAACTAGTTGGTTCTTTGTCCTTGATTACCTGAGTCATGTATGCATAATGCTTTGCAATGAAATTATCATATGTTAACCTTTGTACTGGATATCTTACTCTTGAAGACCTTCTTTCACTTCCTTTAGGTGTGGTTGTCATCTTCTTTCTTTGTTTTGCCACTCCTGGAGTTTGAATTTCTTCTATCTCTTCATCTTCCAACATGCTCTCATCCACATAGCTTCCTTCTTCAACTGAAATCTTTTCTTTGCCTTTGACTTTGCTTTCTTCAGAGCTGGTCTCTCTTTCCCTAAGCCTTCCACTCCATGGTGAGGGTGTCCTTGTGTTGCATGAGTTGCTTGGACCACTCAAATCCATGCTTTCTTGAACTCTATCATCATTCTTCAAATCTGTCTCACCTATGTCTTCAACCTGCAATGGACTTGTGCATGCATACCAAGGCTTCAACTCATCAAAGACAACATCCCTACTTACCTTCAGCTCCTTGGTGATGGGATTATAGCATTTATACCCCTTTTGTTCCATAGAATATCCCAAAAAAATACACCTTTCAGATTTGGCATCTAACTTTGACCTCAACTCTTGAGGTACATGTACATAGCATATACAACCAAAGATTCTAAGATGTGAAATGCAAGGTTTTCTTCCACTCCATGCTTCCTCAGGGGTTAGATGATGTATACCTGATGTAGGACATCTATTCATGATGTATGTGGCTGTATATGTAGCCTCTCCCCAATAACAATGCGGCATATTCATTTCATTGAGCATACACCTTGCTACCTCTGCTATGTGTCTGTTCTTTCTCTCTGCTACCCCATTTTGTTGAGGGGTATACCTGCATGTAAATTGTCTTTTGATGCCATTGACCTGCAAAAATTCAGAAAATTCATGGGAGAAGTACTCTCCCCCTCCATCGGATCTCAAAATTTTGATAAACTTGCCAGATTCCTTCTCCACCTGTGCTTTGAATTTCTTGAAGTAGTGGAACACATCTGATTTGTTTCTAATGCAATACAACCACACTTTCCTTGAAAAGTCATCAATGAAGGTTACAAAATACCTATTTCCAGCAAGGGATGCTTCTCTTGTTGGACCCCAAACATCCGTGTGAATGAGGTCTAAAACATTTGCACTTACATAGGTACTCTTCTTGAAGGGGAGCCTTGATTGTTTTCCTTGTTGGCAAGCTACACAAATTTCATGCAACATTTTAGATGTAAAATTTGGTAGGCCTCTTACCAAGCTCCTCCTTTGCATGTCCTTGAGCTTTTGTAGGTTGATGTGACCTATTCGTTTATGCCATAGATCCAAATCTGCTATCCTCTTGTCTCCATGTGTGACATACATTGAATGGTGTGGCTGATTTATGTCCATTGTGAACATTCTCCCTTGCTTTTTTCCTTTTGCTATGAGCTTGAAACCTGCCCTTGGATCCTCAACAAAACATCCTCTTTCATTGAACCTAACTTGATAGCCTTTTTCTACCATTTGGCCTACCGAAATCAAGTTTTTGGTAATAGTAGGGACATGTAATACCTCTGATAAGCACTTTGCTCTTTGATTTCCTTCCAAACTGATATCTCCCACATGTTGAATGGTATGCTCTGAGTTATCACCTGTTTCCACATGCCCTTGATGCTTTGGGACCTGCAAATTACTAAAAAGATCCTTTCAACATGACATATGATTGCTACATCCACTGTCTACATACCATACATCTTCACTAGCTTGAGTTGTATCTTCACCATACCTCATGGCAAGTAAATAATCATTCCCTTGGCTGGATGATGTGTTTGCATAATTACCTTGCCCTCTATAATTGTTGTTGTTGCTTTGATTCCCTTGTCTTTGAGCTCTATGATAGCATTCATTTGCAAAATGACCGGGCTTACCGCATACAAAGCATCCATTTGAAGTGGCTTGTCCTCTTCCACCAAATCTTGCACCTCTTCCTCTATTTGTGGCTCTTCCACCTCTTTGACCTGCATTTTCTTGTTGTCCTTGACCTCCTTGGTTGCTTTGATATCTTCCTCTTCCTCTTGAAGCACCTCGGTTGTGTCTTCCTCTTCCTCTACCTGCATACAACAATTGCCCTTGGCTATCCTTGGCGTTATGACCACCAAGGTTCATCTCCTCTGTCACCATGAGAGTGATTAGTTGATCAAAATCAGGAAGAGAGTCCCTTACATACACTGAAGTTGTGAAAGCCCTCCATTTTTCATCATCCCTAAGTCCATTTAGGGTGTGGGCAACAAGATCGTCATCATCTAGGGCACAACCGATTGACCCTAGTGCATCTGCAAGCTCTTTAACCTTTAATATGTAATCATTAGCACCTTGAGAGGGGGTTTTCCTAAGATTATTTAGCTCATTCTTGAGCTGAATTTTTCTAGCTTTTGTGGAGGTTGAATACAATCTCTCCAAGCACTCCCACACCTTCTTCGATGTATCCAAATCTTGAATATGCCCTACCATAGAGTTGCTAATATGCTGAGATAAAATGAAAATGACCCTTTTGTCCCTTTCATCCCACTCTCTTACTGCTCTTCTCTGGTCATTGGTTGGATTTACCTCATCTATGTAGGGTTTTGGCTCTCCACCACTCACAAGTCCCCACAAACCTTTCCCCATCAAAAAATTGCTTATTCTAAATCGCCATGGTTGGTAGTTTCCTTTTTCGAGCTTCTCAATTTGAGCATTGAGATCAGCCATGGTTCCTCCTAAC
>MU260080.1:737500-742500 GCA_020310875.1 Ceratopteris richardii | reverse complement strand
ATACGTATATGTATATGTATACGTATAGGTATATGTATACATATAGGTATATGCATACGTATACGTATATGTATATGTATACGTATATCTATATGTATATGTATATTTATATGTATATGTATACGTATATCTATATGTATACGTATATGTATATGTATATGTATATGTATATGTATATGTATATGCATATCTATATGTATATGTATATGTATATGTATATGTATATGCATATCTATATGAATATGTATATGTATATGTATATGTATATGTATATGTATATGTATATGTATATGTATATGTATATGTATATGTATATGTATATGTATATGTATATGTATATGTATATGTATATGTATATGTATATGTATATGTATATGTATATGTATATGTATATGTATATGTATATGTATATGTATATGTATATGTATATGTATATGTATATGTATATGTATATGTATATGTATATGTATATGTATATGTATATGTATATGTATATGTATATGTATATGTATATGTATATGTATATGTATATGTATATGTATATGTATATGTATATCTATATGTATATGTATATGTATATGTATGTGTAAATTGATGGGGGAAGTATCTCAACCCCTAAGCAACGACGAAGCGCGAATGACCTCCACAGGTATCCTTCTTTGAGCTCTGCACACCAAAAGTGCTCTTACTCAGAGCATATGTAGAGAATTCCAGTGAACGTTTGTAGACCTGTATTAGACACTAAGAGCTTTCCAACAAAACAAATTTCACTTCAAATGGATTCTTACACAAAGAGAAACAATGTCTACAACATGAGCTAGTTGAATGCTCACAACTGCTAGTGAAGCAAATACCTCACTTCACTCCAGCAAGCTTTTCTCAGAGATTATATAGAGAATGAATATCAAACTTACGTCAACTTTATAGGACTCTAATAGCTACCCAATGACACCAAAATCATAGCAAATTGATACATAGAGAAGGAGAACCAGCCCTTACAACATGGAGCAAAATATTTCCAACAGAGCCTACACACCAAGAGAGATATCAATCACACTACTTCACTAAAATCAATGTTGCTCCCAGATTACTCAGAGAATGATCAAGAGACTTTGTGAGCATAAAAAAGACTCCAATAGCTATCCAATGAGACAAGAATTATATCAAATGAATAGAATATGAGGGAGAATCAATGCTAACAACTCAGGGGTAGAGAGTTGCAACACTGCCTGCGCACACACATAGATATGCCTACTAAAAGAAAACAACCAAGCAATCAAGGGGCTAGCTTAAGCAAGGGGCTTGCTTATCACAACTCCAGCACTTAGTGCTCACTTTAAATGAGCTAAAACTCCAAGAAGATGGCTTAAACAAAGTCGGGATACATGCTCCTTTTATAGTTAGAAGTGTGCCCCTAAAATCTAGGAACTACCTTTCCAAATCAGCCTCCTAACTTGGAGGAATTAGTTGAGATGACTTGGGGAGTGGTTGAGTGACTTTTCTTGATGAATCTCGTAGCTTTTGGCTTCCTTTGATTGCTCCACATGTCCATAAAAGATTCCCCACGAATTTTTAGCTTGAAGCTTGACTTTTAACACTCCCCCTCAAGCTTCAATTCTTCGTCCTCATCCAAGCTCCTTCATGTTGATGCATTGCTTGAATTTTGAAATCTTCATCCCATCCAAAGCCTTTGTAAACATGTCGGCAACTTGGTCCTTGGTACCAATATGATGTACTGAAACTTCCTTCGATATCACCTTTTCCCTTATGAAGTGATAGTGCACTTCAATATGCTTGGTTCTAGCATGATAGACAGGATTTGATGCTAGATGAATGCTACTCATGTTGTCACAAAAAATTGGATATGTGTCAACCTGCAAATTAAGCTCCGTAAATAACTTCTTAATCCACATTAGCTCACATGTGACTTGAGCCAAAGCTCTATACTCAGCCTCGGTGGAAGATAGTGCCACCGTGGGTTGCTTCTTTGAAATCCATGAGATGATCTTGCTACCTAGCATGACTAGGTAACCACTTGTACTTCTTCTATCCTCCTTGGAACTGGCCCAATCGGCATCAGAATAAGCTTTGACCTGCATATCATCATCAAATGAATAGAACAATCCTTCATTTATAGTGGCCTTGAGATATCGTAACATTCTTCTTGCAGCTTGCAAGTGTGTAGTCCTTGGACTATGCATAAATTGTGATAACACTCCAACTCCATATGCTATGTCGGGCCTAGTTATTGTGGCATAATTGAAAGATCCTACAATAGATCGATACAAGGTTACATCCTCTAATGGCTCTCCATCAATGGAGCTTAGCTTTACATTAACTTCCATGGGATTTGAAATAGGCTTGCAATGTAGCATCCCAAACCTCTCAAGTAGGTCTAGAATATACTTCCTTTGTATGAGCATAATACCTTCTTCTTTGTATACAACTTCAATGCCAAGAAAATACCTAAGATCTCCAAGATCAGAGATCCTAAACTCCTTTCCAAGCTTTGCCTTGATCTCCTCAATGCCCTTTGTATCATTACCTATAATAATAAGATCATCTACATACACGCACATGTAGACTACAAGTTCTCCTCTTTGTTTGATGAAGAGAGATGGATCCGCCTTGCATTGATTGTAACCACATTTGATCGAATAGTCCACCAATCTTTGGTTCCAAGCCCTTGGAGCTTGTTTTAGGCCATAAAGTGCCTTCTTCAACCTACAAACATGATGTGGAAACTCTTTATGAATAAAACCTAGTGGTTGCTCCATGTATACCTCTTCTTCCAAGTCTCCATTGAGAAAGGCATTCTTGATATCCAATTGGAAAAGCTTCCATCCTTTGCTAGCAGCCATTGCAATGAGTGTCCGAATGGTGCTCATCTTTGCCACGGGGCTGAATGTCTCTTCAAAGTCCACTCCATAGGTTTGTGCAAAACCCTTGGCCACCAATCTTGCTTTGAACCTAGAAATAGATCCATTTGAATTCCTATTTACTTTATACACCCACTTATTACCTATTACCTTTATGTTCTCCTTCTTGGGCACTAGAGTCCATGTTTGATTTTCCTCAAGTGCGTCGATCTCTTCTTGCATTGCCTCTTTCCATTCAGTGTACCTGCTTGCATCTTCATAGCAATCGGGCTCATGATCTTCTACTACTTTGTTCATATATGCATAATGATTTGCCATATATGAATCATAAGTAAACCTTTGAGTTGGATACTTAACTCTAGAAGACTTCCTTTCTTCACCTTTTGGAGGAATAAACCTCCTTTGCCTTGGGAACTTGATCTCTTTCTTTGACATGGCTTCTTTCTCCATCATGTGTCCTTCATCATCTTCAACTTCATTACCTTCTTCATCCAACTCCACCAATGTTGCTTTGCCTTTGTTGATTGATTGTGCTTCATAGCTTGATGAAGATCTCCCCCTCCATGGTGAGTTCATGCTTGAACTATCTTCATTGATGGAACACCTTGGGCCGCTTAGCTCTAGGTCGATTTGTTCTTCATCATGTCCATGCTTTTCTTCTTCATAGTCTTGCATACAATCATACTTCTTATACCAAGGGAGTAGCTCATCAAATGCTACATCCCTTGATATCCTCAAGTCCTTTGTGTTTGGGTTGAAGCACATGTAACCTTTATGACCATTTGAATATCCTAGAAACACACACTTTTCTGCCTTTGGTTGTAGCTTGTGCCTCAATTCACTTGGCACATGTACATAACAAGTACATCCAAATATCTTCAAGTGGGAAAGATCAAGTTTCTTACCAAAATAGGCTTGATATTGTGTCAAGCAATGGATCCCTGAGGTAGGAGCCCTATTCATAAGATACACGGCGGTATTTGCTGCATCACTCCAAAACATGTTAGTTACATTCATCTCATTAAGCATTGCTCTAGCGATCTCGGCAATGTATCTATTTTTTCTCTCTGCTACTCCATTTTGTTGGGGTGTGTACATGCATGTTACTTGCCTCTTGATGCCTTGATCCATTAAAAAATCAGAAAACTCATTGGAGAAATATTATCCCCCTCCATCGGACCTTAGATTTTTGATATATGTATCTGTTTCCTTTTCTACCATTGCCTTGAATGCTTTGAAACATGTAAACACATCTGATTTGTTTTTTATGAAATAAACCCAAACCATCCTTGTGCAATCATCTATAAAAGTGACAAAGTACTTGTTACCTCCAATGGATTGCTCTTTGGTTGGCCCCCACACATCTGTATGTATCAACTCCAATGGATGTTGGCTTATGTAGCCACTCTTCTTGAATGGAAGTCTCGCTTGCTTCCCTAGTTGACAAGATTCACATAAATGCTTCATACCTTGTCCTTGGAAGTTCGGAAGACCTTCAACCAGCCTCTTGAATTTCATTTCCTTCATTCTTTGTATGTTGATGTGACCTATCCTCTTGTGCCACAAGTCCAACTCTGAAATCCTCTTGTTTCCATATGTGAAGTAGACATGTTGAGTGGAATGAGAATTTACCTCCAAAGTGAAGAGTCTCCCTTGCTTCTTTCCTCTTGCTATGACCTTGTAACCTTGCTTAGGCTTCTCCACAAAGCATCCACCTTTGTTGAACCTTACTTGATAGCCTCTTTCAACCATTTGCCCAACGGACACCAAGTTCTTTGTGATGGTAGGTACATGCAAGACATCCTTGAGACATCTTCCTTCCTCCTTGTCATCCAAAGCTACATCTCCAACATGGGAGATCTCATGGGTTGTATCATCACCTGTTTCTACATGTCCTTTACCTTTGGGAACATGTAGATTAGTAAACCAAGAAGCATTGCAACTCATATGGTTGCTACATCCACTATCAATATACCAAGTGTTATCTACTTTGCTTGAATTCCCATTCATGTGAATCATCAAGAGATTGTCATTTTCTGAACTTGTAGAGGCATAATTAGCAATCTCTAGCGTAGTGGCCAGACTTGCCACATATGTAACATTCTTCGCCATCTTGATTCC
>MU260080.1:632500-727500 GCA_020310875.1 Ceratopteris richardii | reverse complement strand
ACGTTTTGGTGGACCATCGCGATTGGCTCGGACCATCGCGATTGTGTCGCACCATCGCGATAGGCTCACGCCATCGCGACGGCTCGGCCGAACCATCGCGACGGTCTCGGACCATCGCGACGGTTCACTTGAGCCATCGCGACGGTCCAGTTGGACCATCGCGATTGTTGACCATTTCGGACCATCGCGATTGGCTCACGCCATCGCCACGACGGTGCCACGTGTCACGATAGACCATCGCGACGGTTCATTTTTTGGACCATCGCGACACTTCGAAAATTCGGACCATCGCGATTGGCTCAAGCCATCGCATCGCGGACCATCGCGACGGTTCGCTCGGACCATCGCGATTGTCCTCCGTTGACCGTTGACTTACGCCATCGCGATTGTCCGCTTGATCGAGCCATCGCGACGGTTCAAATCTTACGCCATCGCAATTGTCCAACTTTGCGCCATCGCGACGGTTCGCTCGGACCATCGCGATTGTCCTCCGTTGACCGTTGACTTGTGCCATCGCGATTGTCCGCTTGATCGAGCCATCGCGACGGTTCAAATCTTACGCCATCGCGATTGTCCAACTTTGCGCCATCGCGACGGTTCACTTCGGACCATCGCGATTGTCCAACTTTGACCGTTGACCCAAGACCATCACGATTGTCCGCTTGATCGAGCCATCGCGACGGCTCGACTTCACGCCATCGCGACGGTTCACCATTTCGGGCCATCGCGACGGTCCCAGACCATCGCGATTGTCTCAGACCATCGCGATTGTCCACCCCAAACGCAAATTTTAGGGTTTCATTTTTTGGCCAATTTTGGGGCTATTTTTGAGAAATTTTTGGACCATTAGACTCATAAGAGCCCCCTTAGCCTATATTTGAAGGAAAATCTGATTGTCAGTTTTTACCCCCCCAGGGCCTGAACGCTCATAACTTTTTCATCCGAAGTCCGTTTTTTGAGCTTAATAGCTCGTTAGAAAGCTCGTGACGAGTACTACGTGACCTCAACTGTTTTTTTCATAAAGAATACATCTAATTTTGGATAAGCTATTTTTGAGGTTCACTCAGTTTGGGACTAGGAAGCCAGGGGGTACACATTGAAAATTTGGGCAAAAAGAGGAAGGGACTTAAAAGGTGCATATACTCAAGTGTTTGATCATCCTGTGAATTGGTCTAATATTGGAATTTTCCAGGTCTAGCAAAGGCAATCAAAGGCAAGCAAGCAAGGCAGTGAAGACATCAGAGCTTGGGAAGCGCAGCTTCTTGGGCAACAGGGCATCAGAGCAACAGAAAAGCCGACTCGAGGTTGGAAGATTACTCAACCCCCTCAGTCAATTCTTAGCTTAGGATAAACGTTAGCATTGTGGATTTAAAACGATAGGAACGCCTCAAGTTCAAGATACTTAATTCTTTCAAGTCCAAGACTAAAGTAAAGGTGTGACGCGAAAACCTAGAGGAAAGAACCTAAGTCTGACGGAACGAGAACTCAAAATTATAACGAAAAGTCGAATTCTTGACGCATACATTAAGACAAGAACTTAAAGACCTTTAAAAAGAAACAAAAAGTAATAACAAAGAATCAGTGACGATCTAAGTGTGTACTTGAGTGAGCAAGGGAGAAAATTAATGAACCTTAGATCAGGCAAACATATAGGTAAATCAGACCGACGAAGCCTTAGATCATCAGAGGCGAGTGTAAGAACTACTGCTCGATCGTGGGCTCAGCAATTGAATACTAGTTACCCTTACGAGGGCTCAGACACCAGTGGCTCAGAAATGGCATTTAGCACAGAAAGACCAGAAGTAGGGACAAATGTTGCTTACCTAGAAAAACCAGAAGGACCCTATAGAACGCAATTAGAGTTTCTCCGAACCAACCGATTAGGTGCTCGCATCTATGAGGATGGTTTGCGAAGGCAAGTGGTGCAACTGCACAACCCCGATCAACCCATTGGATTGGAAAGACCGGTGGTGAAATTTGAGAAGGACGCTTATATAGACAAAGAAGGAACCATGTACATCCTAAGTACGCAGCCAAACGATGCTAATGAATTTGGCACAATTCAATTAGAGACGGAAGCGAAATTTCAAGGAAAAGAACCGTTAGAAGAACCTAGAACTCCTAGAGGGAAATCCGTATTAACAAGAGTACTCATCCCAGAATGGATCCCTCAGGACAACAGGAGCATCGAGTTGTTGGTAAATAAAGAGACCGATGAAGCCTTTTGGAGGTACAGAAAGGAACATCCTAGTGAGGTAGGTATCATCACAATCTATGAATTCAAGGACCCGGATACACCTGGAAAGGTCGTATACCTGGACGAGACATCAGAAAGAGTCTTGGTGGTGCCTGACCACGCTAGAAACACATATACATGGAGAGGTGAATTGGTATTCCCTCCATCTAGAATGAACATGAATACAAGTCAACAAGGGGCTGGAACATCATCAGCCTTTGGAAATCAAAGAGAAAAGAATAAAGAAAGACCCGAAGTAAGCTTCACTCACCCCGTAGGAAGAGATAGAACAACCACGGATAGACAAAGAGATCATGGAATACCAGGTGGTAGAGATGATTTTCCTCTACCTAGACCACGTGAACACACAAGAATGTTGAGACCCACACAGTTAGTGAAATCCATGAAAAATTATTTTGATGGGACAGGAGATCCCTATGATCATGTCGCAGAATTCAAGCAAGTACTAAGAGCAGAACAAGTCGAAGACATGTTTACGCAATACAACGCATTTGGACTAACGTTAAAGAATACCGCTTTAACTTGGTTCCAACCTTTGCAACAAAGGCAATTTAGAGATATCCATCACCTTTTAGAGTCATTCATCACTGAATTCTCTAAAAGTGGGATTAGACATGACACGTCGTCGTTGATTCATAGCTTTAAACAGACCCCTCAAGAAACAGTTAGACTCGCAGGACGTAGGTTTAGACAGTATGTTGAACGATGTCCAATGCAAGAGCTACCCTCGCAAGCCAAGCAAGTGTCATTGTTCCTAGATGGCTTGTTGAGCGCTAAACTACGCTCCTATGTGTACTTGAAAGAACCCAGAACGCTAGAGCAATGTGTAAGAATTTGCATAGACATTGAGGACAACTTAGGAGACGAGTTGGAACTTTCAAAGGTCTATAAGGACTCAGACTGTTCATCTCTAGCATCCACGAAATTGTCTAGCTCGATAGAGGACCTAGCAGAGAAAGTGGCCCAGAAACTAGGAGTTTCTAGTAAACCTAGGGGGCTTCCAAACAAGCGTTGTTACACCTGTGGCGGTGATCATATGGCAAATGTGTGTCCCAATGCACCACAACCACAAGCCAATCCTAGTGGAAAGTATTGTACAATTGAGAGAAGATACACGAATCATACGGCTCAAGACTGCCCATACAACAAACAGACTGTGAGACAGAACTACCCGCAAGCATACCAGCAGCCAGGTAGGTATCAAGGCCATTACAATGCTCAGCCTTATTACTTTAGGCCTCCTCAGAACTACCCATACCAGGCTCAACAGAGACCTCAACCTGTCTTAGCTCAGCAGCCACCACCACTAGCAAATGTCATCCCAGTCAAATATGCTGTTGCAGAAGAAAACCTAAGTAGGGCCTTAGTGCCTTCTTCACCTTTGATCACAGAGAGTGATCCAACCTCAAACAGTTTTGACTCTACGCATGTAGATAGTCCACCCGCATATTACACGGAGTCACCAGAACATGTGGAAACATATCATTACGATAGTCCACCAGTAGAACCTAGTTGGGAGCCAGACTATGCTAATGTGATGTACGCAAACCCAAATCCACGGCCCCAATTGAGACAACAGAGACCACAGGGCCCTAGAGGACCATGCTTTAGGTGCCAAGGAGATCATTTTATAAGGGATTGTCCACATCCTCCCATAGCAGGGCAATCACAGTACTATAACATCCAAGGCTTTTGTGCCGATTGTGGCAAAGAGCACATAATCAAAGATTGTCCTAAGAACCCAGTTAATGCTTCGAATGTGACACCAATCAACGTGATAGGTATTGTAAATAACGCCGATGGATCCAATCCTACCTACGTGCCTATCCAAGCTATAACAAGAGCCCAGGCGCTCTTACAGAACCAACAGCTTAATCAAGAGAAAGTAGCAGGAACCAGTGAAGTTGCAGAATCTAGCAGTAAAAAGACAAAATCTTGGAAAGATTCTAGAGAAAGAATTAAGAGAAAATGGAGTAAAAAGATAACTGAGTTGGAAGGAAGTTTAAAGGAATCTAGAGCAAAAATCCAGGAATTAACTTCGCAGGAATTGAATCAAGAGAATCCAGCTCAGACATCAGGATCAGTGTTAGCGGAACCCATACCAGAGAATCTAGACATGATGTTTCGTGCATATGAGGCTAGATTAAAAGAGGGACCTCAAGTAGCTGAAATGAGTAAGAACTACCCTCGAGCTGATCTAGAAATTGAGAGAACTAAACTTTGCATGAAGATGGTAGAATTAGCACAAGCTTTGTTCGAAGCCTCTAGATATCTTAATTGGACTAACATGGCAAAACCGGAGTTACACTTCCAAGGACTAATGGAGAGGCTAGAATATTTGATAGAAAGCAAAGAGAAAAAGGATCAGCATAGGAACCCTATTGTCCTAGAGACACAGGAAAGGAATGCACCATCCCTGTCTCAAGTACCCAATACAGAAAGTCAAGACAATTTGTCTTCTATACATAGGTACTCACATGAATTTTTGAGAGAGATCCAAGAAGAGAAATGGAGAAAAGAACAAGGAACTCATCCTCCTATTCAAGAAATAGATGATTTGCAGGAGCAATTCCCCCAAGACATTCCCTCTATATATGATGATGTAGAGGAAGAACAACTGAGTGAACACACAGGCTTTGAATCTAATTCTTTACAAGAATTACCTCAGTTCACCGGACCTTGGGAAGCAAAGTCTATTAATATGAGAGCACCCACGATAATAGTGAGGAATGAAGAATCAGTGATCCCTAGGAACACGGAAGTGATCAAGAACACTAAGGTACAGTGTAACCTCACTCTAGAGGAGTTGTTAAAGGTAAAACCAGAATTGTGGAAGCATGTAGCAAATCAATTCCCCGAGCTTGCTACTACTTCCTCACAAATAGGATCACATAATAAGGTACCAGAGATACCAGTGGAAAAGATCGGAGATGTAAGCGAAGGAGAGGAAGGTAACACTTATCTTCCGATAACCCATCAGGGCTACACCACGAAAGCCATCTTAGATTCAGGAGCCGGAGTAGCCATAGCTACCACCGCTTTATGGAAACGTTGGGGTAAGCCAGCACTCAAACCTACCAGGATGAAGCTACAAATGGCTGACGGACACATAGAAAAACCATTAGGCTTACTAGAAGGAATATCTCTCACCACTTGTGGTGTAGAATTTGAGCATACCTTTGCCATTTGTGATTTTAGTAAAAACCATGCTTATGAGATGATATTGGGACGACCTTTCATGCGTCAGTTGCAAATTGTACAAGATTGGGGAACTAATTCGTTGTACTTGCAACATTTAGGAGTGACCACTAAAGTCAATCTTAAAGACTATTCACATAGAGACGTACCCCCAATACAATGGAATACCATCCATAAGACACAAGTAGAGACGGAATCCGTGCACTCATTAGAATCAGATCCTTCTTGGTTGCATGAGGATACTCATTTATGGATGTGTAAAGTTGCAAAACAAGAGGAAGAAAGATTAGAAGCAAGGACCTTAGGTGCAGAACAACATCCACGAACCCTTCAAGATCCAGCTTACGCACCTGTAATATTCCCTGACGAAGAGTTTGAACCCCATGGTTGGGCAGAGATACTAGCAACCATGGATGTAGCCATCAATGAAGAACAATGGACACCCCACTGTGATGAGGATGGCTATGACATTTCAGTTTTCACGATAGAGCCAATCATGTGTGATGCAATTTTAGAAGAATGTGAACCTAACACTGATGCATTTGAGGATGCAAGCGATTTCGAATTAGAATCAATTATCATGGACCCATCCTTTGCATCAGAGGAAGAATATTTTTTCGAAGTAGAGACTCACCCTCAAAGACACGAGGAAACTACGAATGAGGTAAGGTTGGCCACTCAAGTGACAACTAAGAATGAAGGCAAGAAAAGAAAGAAGAAAGGAACCATGATAGAAAAAGAAGAATCTTTATTTGAAGTACCCGAGAATTTCAAGAAATATGAAATCGAAGATAGAAGAATCATGGTACGAATGCCCAATAGAAAGGCGAAGGACGGACAAGTATATGATAACCGAGAGAAAACCAAAAAAATAATAGTAGCCATAGAAGGAGAAGAAGAAAAATGTACATACATAGGGCATGATTTGACGACTGAAGAAGAAGATGAGTTAGTTGCCCTATTGCGTGAATATAGAGATGTGTTCGCTTGGAGTTACAGAGATTTGAAAGGAGTAGATCCAGATATATGCTCTCATAGAATCCCTATGACTCCAGAGGCGAAACCTACGAAACAAAAACCATACACGTACAATGATAACTACGCTGCGAAGATTAAAGAGGAGATAGATCGGCTGATAGAAGCAGGATTCATTTACGAAATTGAGCATACCGAATGGGTATCCCCCATTGTGGTAGTGCCCAAGAAGAATGGAAAATTGCGTGTGTGTATTAACCTTAAAAAAGTTAATGCCGCCACAATTAGAGACAGTTATCCTCTTCCTATCACAGAACATCTATTGGAAAGAGTCGCGGGCAAGGAAGTTTACAGCTTTCTTGATGGATTTTCGGGCTATAATCAAGTAGCCATTGCTCCAGAAGATCAACACAAGACGGCTTTTGCCACTGAATGGGGCATATTTGCATTTCGTGTAATGCCTTTTGGCTTAACAAATGCACCCGCCACCTTCCAGCGACTCATGTGTCATGTTTTTAAGGAATTTTTACGCAAGAGCTTGGAAGTTTATGTCGATGACATATGTGCTCATTCAAGTGTAAGACAGACGCATATCCCAGAGTTAAGGCAAATATTTGACAAATGTCGAGAATATCAGGTTTGTTTGAACCCAGAAAAATGCGTTTTTATGGTCAGACAAGGCAAAATTCTAGGACACATTGTGTCAAAAAATGGAATCTCTACGGATGAAGAAAAGGTGAAAGTAATTGCAGAATTACCCAGACCAACTAATGTGAAGGAGGTACAGGCATTTATGGGCCATTGCGGTTATTATAGGAGATTCATACACATGTATGCAATCATAGCTAAGCCATTGTACTCTCTTCTAACCAATTTTGAGTGGACAGAGGATTGTGAAAATTCATTCAATGAACTTAAACGACGCTTGTGCTCAGCACCTATATTGACAACCCCAGATTGGAATAAGCCATTCCATGTACATGTGGATGCATCCAATTACGCCATAGGATGTGTGTTAGCACAACCCACGAGTGAAGGTAACATAGATCTCCCCATAGCTTACGCAAGCAGACAATTGAACGCAGCAGAAAGAAATTACACCACGACGGAACGAGAAGGATTAGGGATGATCTACGCAGTAAAGAAGTTCAGGCACTACTTGTTGGCCAACAAATTCAAGTTCTTTACAGATCATCAAGCCTTATTGTACCTAGTCAACAAACCATGTAACACGGGACGATTGATACGTTGGTTTCTATTACTCATGGAGTACGATTTTGAAGTGGTAGTCAGGAAAGGAAAGACACATCTTAGAGCTGACCACCTTTCAAGATTAACATCAGGAGAAGCTCCTCAAGGAGTAATGGATGATCTACCAGATGCATATTTGTTTAATCTTGAGATAGCACCAGAATGGGCTAAGCCTATAGTCCCTATTCTCACTTATGGACCCAAGAACCCTAGGTTAAAGATCAAAGAAGGAGAGATTACCAAATCTCAGAGATACCAAATCTTAGCAGGAAGCATATATAAACAGGATAATCAAAAGATTCTTGCTTGTTGTGTAGATGAATCAGAACATGCGAATTGGTTGCAATTAGCACACATAGGTGCATTAAAGCAACATCATTCAAAGCATCGAACATTACAGACTCTGCAAAGACTAGGAGTATATTGGCCTACGATGGAAGCAGACGTCTACAAGTTGTGTAAAGAATGCCATGTTTGTTGTGAAAGACCACCAGTAGAGCATGCTACTTTATATCATGTGTCTCTCACACCAGACTGGAGTGAACCCTTAGTGACATACTTGAGGACGAACACCTTCCCTCAAGGAATGACCTTAGCTCGACAACGCAGTCTGGAGCAGGAAGCTCAAGACTATTCACTTATTGGCGATAATCTATACAAAAGAGGACGAGATGGATATCTAAGACAATGTGTTCATGAAAGCGATTATCTGAGCATACTAGAGACTGCACACCAAGGTGTTGCAGGAGGTCATTTTGGACCTGATAGGATAATCAAAGCCATCCTCTTCGCAGGATTATGGTGGCCCACTCTTCACATGGATGCTCATACCTATGTAAAGAGATGTGATGTGTGCCAAAGAACTCAGTTTCCTACTCGCAGAGATGAAATGCCATTGAAACCCATGATGGGCGGACGTGCATTTTCTAAGTGGGGTATAGACTTTGTAGGACCCATTAACCCCCCTGCAAAAGGTACACATGCGGAATACATTATTGTTGCCACAGATTATCTTACGAAATGGGTAGAGGCAAAAGCCACGAAAAAGAATGATGCACACACAACTGCAAAATTCTTATTTGAAAATGTCTTTACAAGATATGGATTGCCTATAGAGTTAGTGAGCGATCGAGGCACTCACTTTCTAAACCAAGTCATTGAATACTTGTTACAGGATTTTATGGTGATCCACAAGAAATCTGCACCATATCATCCTCAGGCCAATGGTCAGGCTGAAAGCACTAATAAGATCCTTTGTAATGTACTGACGAAACTCGTGAACAACAAACGTTCAGATTGGGACAAACAGTTACACCACGCTGTTTGGGCATATCGAGTGGCCTACAAGACCGTACTCAATGCAACTCCCTTTCAGATGGTTTTTGGTCAAAATGCAGTGCTTCCTTTGGACTTCTTGATACCGACCCTTAAGGTTGCACAAGAACATCAGTGGACCGGCCATGAATTATCAACAAGAATAATGGACTTGGAACGATTAGGAGAAACCAGGCTAAAGGCAGCAGCAGGAATATATGCAGCGAAGAAGCGACAGAAAGCATATTTTGATGCACATGTGAAGGATAAAGGCCTAAAAGAAGGAGATTTAGTTCTAGTATATACGCTGAAACAACACGCACGGAAGTTAGAAAAGCGAGGTTATGGACCTATGATCATTAACAGACTCTCGACAAGTGGAGCAGTACAGTTAGCCACCTTAGAAGGAAACATAATGCCTAATTATATTAGTGGCTGTAGAGTCAGGTTATATCAGGAACCTCTTACTGAGGATATGCTTAGACGACTTACGTTGGCAAAGAAGCGTAAGGAGGAAGAAAATAGAATACGAGCAGAAGCTCAGGCAGAAGCAATAGAACGCATTAAGCGCATGAAGCTAAGAAGACAAGGACTAGGGAGAGAACATTATAACCCTCTGGAAACAACACCCAGATATCCCATGGCTATGTGTGAGGTAAAGTCACAAACTCATCCTAGCATAGTGGACAGGAGACCATTCATTACAGTCAGGTTAGAGCACGGTAACCCTTGCCAAGAGCTCAGGGCTTTAATTGATTCAGGTGCTGCGACTAGTGTGATTAGATGGTCCCACTATAAGGATTCAGGAATAGAAATGCGGCCAATTGAGGCATACCTCATAGGGCTAGGAGGCATGGAAACCCCTTGCATGGGTGAAGTGGACCTTCCTATCCGCATTAAGGATGTGACCATGACAGCGAAGCTACTAGTGTGCCATGATGACGACCTGATAGAACCCCTAATCCTTGGCCAAGATTGGCTATACGATCACTCAGTGGACCTAAATCTTAGACAAGGCTCCTTACAAATTGGAACCTTAGAACAGAAGCGAGTGATACCGCTTGACTTCCCTAATGGAATTCCAACTGACGGTTGTGACCCTAGACCCTATGAAACACATGCGACGGAAGACCAAAAGATCTTTAATCAGCTCAGTCAAGTTACGTCTACACCAACCCACTCGGGATTGGCCATGGACAGTTGTCTATCAGAAGGACGACAAGAGATCTTCCCTGGGACTTCCTGCAAACTAGAAGCGGCAGCTACCCAACCGCTAGGGCAGATGGACACAATCAGCGGTCAGGTGGGCTGCATCAGCGGCCAAATGAGCACGACACCCTGCGGTGCTCATCCTTCCAAACTTGTTGCGGGCTGGCCTAGATTAAAGATAACGAACGAATCACTTCCTAATGGGCAGGTCACGCAAGTGTTGGATCTCCCTTCTTTTCCAAAGCAGAGTGTCCAAAGGACCTCTCAAACTCAACCACGAAGGAGTCGACCACAACAGAGGAACCAAGATCGACGACACCACCAGATAAGGCAAAGACGGAAGCAGTATCAACATCATAGAACAAGCGGCACGAGACAAATATGGGTGCCAAAAAGACAGCAACCACAGCCTATCAGCAACACTGCAGAAGAAAGCAGGACAAAGTTTCAACAAAAGCAGAGGCAGCAGACAAAGTCCTCTCGATCTTCTTCTACAAGCATCAATACTCGACAAATTTGGATCGCCAAGAAATATCTTACCCATAGACCCACACCCACGCAGATTTGGGTACCCAAACAATGTATTATATCTCAACCCTCAAGCCATGTAATATATACCCCTCAGAAACCTTTTCATCCTTCAAAACCACCAAACCCGATACCGCTTTTTGTTCCTCAGCAGAAACCCACCACCCACTCAAAGACTCTTTGGAAATGGATACCGAAGCCTGTCCAACCGTCTTCCCCTAACCCATTGTCTAACTACCCCCCGACTAACATACAACCTTGTGATAAATCACTACCCTTTAAACCTTGTATAAATTCACCCACCATCATCACACGTCCCTCATAATCTAATCTCATCCAGGAATGTATGCATAATCTGAAACGTGTAGGTGTCTAGAGACCTGCACTAGTGCTGCAAGAAGCATTACATCCATCACATCACAGCACTTGGCTACACGAGTTACGCATCAGTTATGGAAAGGGATTGCGGTCTCACTTTATTGGGATCATAATTAATTTCCATGCTAATGTGTTAATCTTTTGTAGCAGATCTTTCTCATAGCGCACCAGTCATTATGCAAACCGACGAAGGACCATCAGGAGCAGGCCCCAGCGTAGCTGCAGTGCCCCTCAATGTGTTACGAGCAGAATCCCACCCGACTGCTCCACCGCCAGAATTCCAAGGATTTCCAGGGCCCATGCCGATCGACAACCCACCTATGGGCTACACAGAAAAGATACACCGTAACTCCCACTGGTTCCAAGGCCTAGCAGGACCATTAGCTGATGCTGACTTCATCTTTGAAGCAAATATGACTTTTGATGACCGCACTTGGGGAAAATACCAATTCTTCTCCAGAGAGTTCGAAGCCCTACAGAACACCCAGGACTTAACTCATGTCTGGGCCAGAGCCGGCTTCACGGAGTATTTCAGTGATCCTCTGCCCAAACCCGACTTTTATAGGTGTTATTATTTAATCACTACGTTGCGGGCCTCAGAGAATAAGGATATCCCAGGAACTTTTATTTTGCCCTCTTTAGTGGATGATCCACCTTACAAAAGGTTTTACCTCTCAAAGGATTTAATCAGAGCTGCCATCAAGATTCATGGCACCCACACGCCCACAGATCGAGAAAGATTAATTCCGGACCCTATGAAACGTGGGGATGTCACTAAGTGGGAGGAGATCTCAGCAATTACACCTGAGCTGTCAAAGCCGCTACGGATATGCATGCAACATTTTGCATTCCCCGCTCAGGACAGATTTACCATGCCACATAAGAGAATATGGTTTGGTTTGTACTTGGCATGTACGGGACCTCAAACGGTTGATCTGGCGAGCTGGATCATTGATCAAATGTATTTAGCACAACAAAGATGGGAACGCAAGAAAGTGCTTAATGGATGTTGTGCGCTCACAAGAATTGTTTATATGTGCTTGGCCTATGATTTGCCAATTGAACATGCATTAACAGGAGAAGAGCTGAAGGCATTCAAAGGAACGACGAAGAAAGCCAGGAAGCCCAGCCGAGCACGGGCAGGTAAGCGCATGAGAGGCACCATTCCTTGCCTCCAAGTGCCCGAGTCACCATCACCACAACCCTCCCCAGCACAATCACCGACAGAAGCCGCTCCCACAGTGCAACCTATTCGCATAAGGTTGTCTAGACCAGTGGTCACGGAGGGCACTACTAGTACCGTTGCACCTCAGGCAGCTGCAACCACAGAACCCACCACCACGACAGCAGAAGCTCCCACCACTATTGGTGCGGAAGCCTTTTCTTTCCCATTACCACACATGGAGGCAGAACCAATAAACACAACATTCGATTTTGAGATGCCGGATGCATTCTCAAATGAGTTCCAGTTTTCAGAAGGACAATTCTTTTCTCAAGAATATGAAAGACCTAGCTACCCTGCCACACCTAGGGATCAGCCACAGGGACAGACCGTATCCAGCTCTGATGATGAAAGAACAGCCACAGATGACGATGAAGGTGATGACAAAGCCAGCCAGGGCACTCACGATTCCCAAGAGCAAGAGCATGAGCAGACAGATGGCCAAGGCCCACAAACGGACACACATGGTGATACAAGTACCCATGAAGAGGAAACTTACGAAGCGGCAGCGTACACACTGGCAATTAAAAAGCTGTATAGAACTATGGAAAAAGTTTGGGCACGCAGAAAAATGACCGAGGAAGAGAGTCAAGCCATAATAGAACAGGAACTGGTCACAGGCGGATTCGAAGACGCATACATCAAAGGATTCCGCGAGTTAGTCAAATCAGTAGGCTCCAACGAAGCACTCAGGTACTTGCAAAGAAAGCCACTACCACAATTTGACCCCCGCAGAATACGACTCCTTTCAAAGCCTGGCGAATACATTCGTGTACCAACCGGAGGACAATCTTCTGAACAAGCCAAGGAAGCACGCCTCATCCCCGAAGGTTCTTTGGCCGGAGAAACCATCTTGGTAGATTCCCCACCCCGCGCTACAACTATATATACCTCAGTAGTCACCGAAGTACCGACCACACCAACCGCTCCCCCATCATCGCCTGTCCATCCAGCCTCCCCTCTTAGCCCTCCTTCCCCCAGACCAACATCTTCTTTCGCCGGTGGCGTAGCAGAAATCGTCTTTACGACCATTCAACCCACCATTCCTATACCCATTAGACCTAGTATACCCCCTCACACGTCCACCTTTCCATTTAACCCATTCCTCCATCCGGCTTTTCAACCCTCCCCCACAACTCCACGACCCCTTTTTCCATTTCCACCGCCATTAACCTTCTCCCCCGTCTCACCTTCCCGACCCACTGTAACCCCTATGTCCCCTTTCCACCAAGCGGCTCCAGCCAGCCCCCCTGTAAATTATCCCTCAACCTTTGTAAATCCCGTATTTACACCAGCACCAGCACCCAGTGTAACACCCATATTCACGGTCACCGCACTAGACACGTCCACTGACATGGACATCTCACCAACCACTGCACCATCGCTCACTTCACTCACGGCACAAACATTCTTAGGCACATCGCAATTTTCAACAATCACTACATCATCCACCTTCCCATCCCCATCCCCCGTTCCCATTGCATCCACACCAACTGCATCTTCATTTAGCACCCCGTTAATACTATCACCCATTGTAGATAATGCATTCCGACAAATGTTCATGTGTATGACACAAGTACGAGATGAATTCACATCTCTCGGCGATAATTATCAGCAGCTGCAGAGGACAACCAATGACTTACAGTCGCAGCTTAATTTATTGTCCATAGAGAATGCCTCCCTGAACACCCGCTACCAGGAATTACGCGAGGCATATCACAAATTGGAGCTAGAAAGCGAAGAAAAGACCAAGGAAGCCACTGCTGATCTGGATAATTTATTAAGAGCCCAGACAGTACGCAATGCGACGCTGACCAGGAATATGGGCTTACTCAGAAGACACCTAGCCGCAGCAAAAGAGGAGAACCAGAGACTCCAAGAGCAAAATAGAGAGAATTTGGAAGCGGCATTGGACCATCCAGAACAACCATTAAGTCCTAGCAGATTCAAGGCAATCCCATCCAAATCGATGCGGATGTTGCTAGATGACCATGTTCGACTGCTAGAGGACTATGATCGAATGAACGAAGAGCATCAGAAGCTAAAAGAAGATCACAAGTTACTACAGCTCAGTCAACTGGCACCACAACAACTACCAGTGGCAGCAGAAGTACCAGAACCTGTGGACCCCTCTCCTGAACTCATAGAGGAACTCAACGCACTACGGGCCCAGGTAACCACTCTCCAATCACGCATAGATGTATACGAAGCACCACCACGGCCTGACTCCCCACCGGAGATCCCAGCTGACGACGAGAACATAACCATTCCGGTGGAGGAAACATTTGAAGAAGCGTACGAGCCACAACCTATCCCAGGCGGACGCGTCACGGCCGAAGGTCAGATGACGTACGAACTTCCGACCCCCGCATGGATGAAAACTGTTGAGGAAATAGGAACAACGCACTCAGCTAGAGTCGAGGCCCAGCTACATGCAATGGCCATGATCGAAGAAAGAATTTTGCAATCTCCCTACTTTGCTCAATTGGCCCCACGCAGGTACATATCTGGGCATGAACTTCAATACAAACCATACTTCATGCTAATGGCCGAATACCAGCTGGCCATAGAGAAGCAAACTGGCAAGAAGCCCTCACATGCAACTCAATTTGAGCCTGAAGACTTGCCACTGGATGCGCAACAAGGCACTATTTATCAACCAGATTGGCGTACACGTCTTTTACAAGAGTACCCTGAAATGATGAGCACATGGGTTAAGGCACCTTTACATTTAAAGTATAATCCGTGTTGGGGACCAGTGCCACGACGCCGCTCTTGGACTGCCTTCGCTATCAAAGTACAAAACAATAAGCAGTGCCAAGACTGGCTGAACTACCCATATTTCAGGCCACCTACAGGACCACCGACAATTGGCTACATGATGGCAACGATTCGTCACTGGCTCCCTCGCTTGAGATATATGGACGATATAGCAGCGCATATGACTGTCAAGATATTTGACATGATGCAAATGATATTTAAAGTCTTCCGGCGCGTCAAAGCACCACATGTTAATACCCCGGGCTTTGAGCATGGCAACTTGGATCTCGCATATGACATGAGTACGACGCCATCGCTCCGGGTGTGTTATGCGTGGCATTGCAGAGTCAAGTACTTACCGGCGTGCTACAAGCAGACATTCGAAGAAATGTTCACAACCGGCTTTTGGGAATACCACTCTGAAGTGTTCATCAGCAGGCCGACCCACTTATTGCACTTATTTGCCTGTGAACAGTTGGTATATTCCACGCATTACAGACTCCCATCATCCGAGGAACCACAACCAGTTAATTGGGAGAAACTCGAGGCTGATCTGGCCCGAGGCATTCGAGTATCTGAGCACACCCTCGCTCACGACCTCCTACAAAACTACATCCGGCAGACCGCACAACAAGGTTCTGTCAGGGACGACAGAAGCGAGAGGGAGGGGGGTGTTGGAAGCAGTCAGAGGCACAGACGACGCGGAAGCATGTAACAACGGAGCAGGGAGCCAGTCGGATCATTTTTTCAAACACCCAACAGTGATTTTCATCACTCTTGTAACATATGTAATATAGACAAAATCCCATCTTCTAATTCATAGCTCCATTTTGTGCAAGCCGAGGAGTCCTCGAGCTTGAGGAGCTTAGGTAGAATGCGCGTACCAATTTTCGTTATTTTTAGACATCGTTTACCCTTCCAAATAGCCTCTAGGACCTATTTTTTAACTATGCCGGTCACTAGATGTGAAACCGGTCAAAACTAGTCTAGAAACTATAAAAAGAGCTAGAGAGCTCATTTTTAGGTTGGTTCATGTTGGCTAGTGTGAGCTTAGAGCTAGTTTGAGCTTGTAATAGTGTTCTTGAGTAATAGAGCTATTTTCCCACCTTCCATTGTGTCTTGCTTGTCTCTTCATTGTGTGTGTGTATGTGTGTGTGCATCTTTGTGCTTCTCACCTTCACTCTCACTTCATCTCACGTTCACGATCTTCATATCACTCCTATCTCTCCCGCGGATTGACATTAAGGAGGTGGAGCTTCTTAACGTGGTTCTCACCATTGTGCTAGAGCAACACCATACGTATATGTATACGTATACGCATACCTATATGTATACGTATACGCATACGTATATGTATACGTATACGCATACGTATATGTATACGTATACGCATACGTATATGTATACGTATACGCATACGTATATGTATACGTATACGCATACGTATATGTATACGTATACGCATACGTATATGTATACGTATACGCATACGTATATGTATACGTATACGCATACGTATATGTATACGTATACGCATACGTATATGTATACGTATACGCATACGTATATGTATACGTATACGCATACGTATATGTATACGTATACGCATACGTATATGTATACGTATACGCATACGTATATGTATACGTATACGCATACGTATATGTATACGTATACGCATACGTATATGTATACGCATATGTATAGGTATATGTATATGCATATGTATATGTATATGTATATGCATATGTATATGTATATGTATATGCATATGTATATGTATATGTATATGTATATGTATATGTATATGTATATGTATATGTATATGTATATGTATATGTATATGTATATGTATATGTATATGTATATGTATATGTATATGTATATGTATATGTATATGTATATGTATATGTATATGTATATGTATATGTATATGTATATGTATAGGTATATTTATATGTATATGTATATGTATATGTATATGTATATGTACATGTATATGTATATGAACATGTATATGTATATGTACATGTATATGTATATGTACATGTACATGTATATGTATATGTATATGTATATGTATATGTATATGTATATGTATATGTATATGTATATGTATATGTATATGTATATGTATATGTATATGTATATGTATATGTATATGTATATGTATATGTATATGTATATGTATATGTATATGTATATGTACATGTATATTTATATGTATATGTATATGTATATGTATATGTATATGTATATGTATATGTATATGTATATGTATATGTATATGTATATGTACATGTATATGTACATGTATATGTACATGTATACATGTACATATACATGTACATGTATATGTACATGTATATGTATATGTATATGTATATGTATATGTATATGTATATGTATATGTATATGTATATGTATATGTATATGTATATGTATATGTATATGTATATGTATATGTATATGTATATGTATATGTATATGTATATGTATATGTATATGTATATGTACATGTATATGTACATGTATATGTACATGTATATGTATATGTATATGTATATATATATGTATATGTATATGTATATGTATATGTATATGTATATGTATATGTATATGTATATGTATATGTATATGTATATGTATATGTATATGTATATGTATATGTATATGTATATGTATATGTATATGTATATGTATATGTATATGTATATGTATACGTATATGTATATGTATATGCATATCTATATGTATATGTATATGTATACGTATATGTATATGTATACGTATAGGTATATGTATACGTATATGTATATGTATAGGTATATGTATATGTATACGTATATGTATATGCATATCTATATGTATATGTATATGCATATGTATATGTATATGTATATGTATATGTATATGTATATGTATATGTATATGTATATGTATATGTATATGTATATGTATATGTATATGTATATGTATATGTATATGTATATGTATATGTATATGTATATGTATATGTATATGTATATGTATATGTATATGTATATGTATATGTATATGTATATGTATATGTATATGTATATGTATATGTATATGTATATGTATATGTATATGTATATGTATATGTATATGTGTTTTTTATGAAATAATCCCAAACCATCCTTGTGCAATCATCTATAAAAGTGACAAAGTACTTGTTACCTCCAATGGATTGCTCTTTGGTTGGCCCCCACACATGTGTATGTATCAACTCCAATGGATGTTGGATTATGTAGCCACTCTTCTTGAATGGAAGTCTTGCTTGCTTCCCTAGTTGACAAGATTCACATAAATGTTTCATACCTTGTCCTTGGAAGTTGGGAAGACCTTTAACCAGCCTCTTGAATTGCATTTCCTTTATTCTTTGTATGTTGATGTGACCTATCCTCTTGTGCCACAAATCCAACTCCGAAATCCTCTTGTTTCCATATGTGAAGTAGACATGTTGAGTGGAATGAGAATTTACCTCCAAAGTGAAGAGTCTCCCTTGCTTCTTTCCTCTTGCTATGACCTTGTAACCTTGTTTAGTGTTCTCCACAAAGCATACACATTTGTTTAACCTTACTTGATAGCCTCTTTCAACCATTTGCCCAATGGACACCAAGTTCTTTGGGATGATAGGTACATGCAAGACATCTTTGAGACATCTTCCTTCCTCCTTGTCATCTAGAGCTACATCTCCAGTATGGAAGATCTCATGGGTTGTATCATCACTTGTTTCTACATGTCCTTTACCTTTGGGAGCATGTAGATTAGTAAACCAAGAAGCATTGCAACTCATATGGTTCCTACATCCACTATCAATATACCAAGTGTTATCTACTTTGCATGAATTCCCATTCATGTGCATCATCAAGAGATTGTCATTTTTTAAACTTGTGGAAGCATAATTACCTTGGCCTTTGTATGAATTTCCTTGATTGTAACTCCTTTGGTTTCCTCCTTGGTAGCAATCTCTAGCATAGTGGCCAAACTTGCAACATATGTAACATCCTTCGCCATCTTGATTCCTGTTTTGTTGATGTCATCCTCCTCTTCCTATTGATCTTTCTCTACCTCTTTGTGAGGAGGTTCCTTGGTCATGTCCTTGATTGCTAGACTAGCCTTGCCTTCCTCCAAACCTTCCTTTGCCCCTTCCTTGTCCTTGTCTTCCTTTGCCCCTTTGATTACCTGCATAGAAAACTTGTGCATCCTTGCTTTTAGTTGAACTTCCACCTATGTTCATCTCTGCGGTGACCATGAGAGCAACCAATCGCTCAAAATTTGGAAGATTATCCCTTACATATACTGAAGTGGTAAAGGGTTTCTACTTCTCATCATCTCTCAAACCATTGAGATTATAAGCCATCGTCTACGTGGCTTCGAATGGATCCCATTGCATCTGATAACTCCTTGACCTTAAGTATGTAGTCATTTATGCTACTCCCTGAGCTCTTCCTTAGGTTTTTGAGCTCATTCTTGAGTTGGATCTTCCTTGCTTTGGTGCTTGTTGAATAAAGCCTTTCAAGTGTCTCCCATACCTTCATGCTTGAATCCAAGTCTTGGATATGGTCGATCATGTTATTGCTAATGTGTTGGGAAAGGATAAAAATAACCCTCTTGTCTCTTTCATTCCATTCCCTAAAGGCCCTTCTCTGGTCATTGGTTGAATTTTCATCCAACCTAGGTCTTGGCTCACTTCCACTAATCAATCCCCAAAGGCCCTTGCCCATAAGGTAGTTGGAGACCCTAAATCTCCATGGTTGATAGTTCCCCTTCTCTAGCTTTTCAATTTGAGTGTTGAAGTCTCCCATATCTAGTCTTTGCTACTTTACCTAGCCCTTGTCTAAAGCTCCAAAGTGTGTTTAATACAAATGAGAGTCTAAAGTTACCTCAATCCAAAGCTTTCCTTAGATGGACACCTTGTGCTCTTGAAAATTTGAGTAGAATAGCTCCCCCTTTCTGTGAGATACCTCGAGGAAGCTTTTGTTGATGCAAATATTCAACCACCAACTCCAAGAGGTCTTCTTGATTGTATTTGATGCCTCCAAGATGCCAAACTTCTCTGATACCACTGATGGGGGGGGGGTTATCTCTACCCCTATGCAACGAGGAAGCGTGAATGACCTCCACAAGTATCCTTCTTTGACCTCTACACACCAAAAATGCTCTCTCTCAGGACATATGCAGAGAACTCCAGTGATCTTTTGTAGACTTGTAGTAGACACCAAGAGCTTTCCAAAAAAACCAATTTCACTCCAAATGGATGCTTACACCAAGAGAAACAATGTTTACAACATGAGCTAGTTGAATGCTCACAACTGCTAGTCAAACAGAGACCTCACTTCACTCCAGCAAGCTTTTCTCAAAGAGTATATAGAGAATGAATCTCAAAATTGGGTCAACCTTAGAGAACTCTAATAGCTACCCAATGACACCAAAATCAAAGTAAATGGATAAATAGAGAAGGAGAACCAGCCCTTACAATAGAGAGCAAAATATTTCCAACAGAGCCTACACAGAGAGAGAGATATCAATCACACAACTTCACTAAAATGAATGTTGCTCCCAGACTACTCAGAGAATGCTCGAGAATTGGTCAGCATCAAATAGACTCTAGTGGCTATGCAATGAGACAAGAATTACATCAAATTGATAGAATATGAGGGAGAACCAATGCTAACAACTCAGGGGTAGAGAGTTGCAACATTGCCTGCGCACACACAGATATGCCTACTAAAAGAAAACAAACAAGCAAGCAAGGGGATAGCTTAAGCAAGGGTCTTGCTTATCACATCTCCAGCACTTATTACTCACTTTTCATGAGCTAAAACTCCAAGAAGATGGCCCAAAAGAAGTCAGGATACATGCTCCTTTTATATTAAGAAGTGTGCACCTAAAATCTAGGAACTACCTTCCCAAATCAGCCTCCTAACTTGGAGGACTTAGTTGAGATGACTTGGGGAGTGGTTGAGTGAATTTTCTTGATGGAATCTCGTGGCTTTTGGCTTCCTTTGATTGCTCCACATTTCCATAAAAGATTCCCCATTAATTTTGTGGCTTGAAGCTTGACTTTTAACATATATGCCCATAACAAGTAATTGGTACCATCCAACTTGTCCTCAACAGCCAACATATGAAATACATCATTGCTTTTAGCCATGGCCATTGACTTAATACTCTGATGCAAAAAAAACAATTATACCTCAAAAATTGAACAAAACCACCATGTCAAGATTGCTAAACCTGTAGAAGATTGTTGCAGAGTAAAGAGGCACAAAAGAGGAGCCCCAAATTTTCCAAATTAATGGGCACATTTTTCTTCTTCAAAGTCTTAGGGAGTTCCCTCAAGCCATGTAAATGCACTAGAGGAGTCCTCTAGATGCATAATCCCAACTCATTGTAATATATTCCTTGTAAATTAGTAGGAAATTCACTTTTTAGTAATAAAGTGCCGGTCTCTTGTGTGAAAGGACCAAATTTAGGGCACATGTATATAAGTCACTTTGTGACTCTTTGTAGAGACTTTTTGCCATTGTGAATAAGGAGAGCTCCTGATTTTCAAATTTGCTTCTTTCTTGCAGATTTTCATCTTCTCTTTGATCTTCTATGTGTGTGTAATGCTTGGAATGTGTGTGTAGGATTGTTGTCTACCCCTCCCCACTGTTTTTGAGCTGTTGTAGTGTGTGTGTGAGCTTGTAGGATTTGTGGAGTGAGTGTGGGTGTTTCCCGCCATTCAATATTTTGGTCATAACTTGAAGCACGGTTGTCAAAATTGAGTGGTTTTCTACTAGAAGCGTCTCATCGAAAGCTTCGAAACGAACCCACTATTGCCCATATTCAGAGTTCGAAGCTGGGAGAAATCCTCGATTAAGTGAAAACTTCTGTAAGTGGTATCACAGCAGACACTTTCAGTATTTAAGTGAGTTAGAGAGGTGGATTAGTCTTTCCTCACAAATGCAAGCTGAACCACTTCATTTTCCATCATGTGTGCACATGTCCTCATACACTTGGTTAGGTCGTTTCATCGGATTGACAAATAAGCATGTGGCAATTCCCCACTATACGCACTTGAGTGGCAAATGAGATTTAATCTCTTTGGCACAAGTCCTTAAGTCTTCTTGACTTAGGTACACACGTTTTTGGTGCCGTTTGTGGGGAACACTCAGCCAAGGTGCCTTCGTGATGGTTATAGCTCGAGAGTGATGAAATCGTACTTGTAGAAGTGAACTCGTTCAGTGGCAAGTAGTCAACCACTTCAACACTTGTTACTTCACATCATGGAGGTGTGTGCAATGAGTTTTTAGGTTTACGGTTAGTAGGAAGAGAGAGAAGGGAGAGTTAGGATTAGGTTAGGAGAAGAGGAGAAGAGGAGTGAAGTAGGAGTAATTCAAGATCACCAAGAAAAATCCCAAAAAATTTGTCAAAGTAGATTAGTTAAGTTCAGTCTCCAAAAAAGTATAAAAACCAAAAATTCCATATCATTTCTCACTTGTTCAGAGAGCAGTACCGTTAGAGCACAGCGACCAGTATCGTGGGTGTGGTATCGTGCTTTCCAAGCTATCAACGCTAGTTATTGAGCTCAAGGTGCAAGCAAGACATCACAGAGGTAATATTCCATAAGATTTCATTGGCAAAAACTCTTTAAAAGTGCACAAAAACGTGATCACATGCACATCTGGTATCGCAGGGCGGGACAGAGTGTTTTTTTAGCTTCTTTGGGAGAGACAATAGGCTAGGAGTGAAGAGGGGTGAGAGAAGAGTAAGGGGAAACAAAAAATTTTGAATTTGGAGATATTTTGGCTTGAGTATCGTGATCGGTTGAGTTTCTAGTATCACGATACCAAAAATTCCCTTGTATCACGATACTTGCCGAAGTATCATATCGTCGGTTACCAGCCATGGTATCGCGATACCACTTGTGGTATCGTATCGCCGGGTTGGTATCGCGATCGCACTTTACCAAAGTGGTATCGTATCGCGGTCCACTTTTGGTATCATATCGTGTCTTCTCCCAGTATTGTATCATGATACCATACTAGTATCGTATCGTGCAAGTCGGTGGTATCGTATCGCCACTTGCATTGATATCGTATCGTGTGGTTCCGCGGTATCGTATCGCGTAACTGCTAGTATCGTATCGTGCCCTACTCTGGTATCGTATCACCAGAGCATCCAATATCGTATCGAGCAAGTGGGTGGTATCGTATCACCACCTGTAGTAGTATCGTATCATGCAGCGTATCGTATCGTCTCTCATTCCAGTGTCGTATTGCGATACCATTTTGGTATCGTATCACCACCTGCTGTGATATCATATCATGTGAGAAGATCAATAACGTATCGTGCAATACTCAGGTATCGTATCTGGCAAATTCCAGTATCGTATCGTGCCCTTTTTGGTATCGTATCATCCAAAAGGTGGTATCGTACCGTCTGGGTTTCCAGTATCGTATCATCCCAGTCTTAGTATCCTATCGCCAGAGTTTTTGGTATCGTATCGGCCAGTGCATAGGTATCGTATCGCAATAGGATATTGGTATCGTATTGCCAAGGAAGCCGGTATCGTATCCTGCCCAACTGCGATATCGTATCGCCTGTTGCTACAATATCATATCGCCTGTTGCTACAGTATCGTATCGCCTAGTTCTCAGGTATCGTATCGTGAGCTTGTGTGGTATCATATCGTGGACTGCTTGGTATCGCTTAGAGCAGTATGGCCTAAAGTGGTATCGCACAGAGCATTTGAAGCATTTTTAGAGACTAATTTGAGGCACTTGAGAAGCCACTTAGGTAGAGTTTCAGAGACCTAGAGAGTCCTAGGAGGGTGAATGAACTTGAGATCAGGTAGAGTGCTAAGTAGCCGAAGAAGTGGCATATCTTCTGTTGAAAGTGCCACTGAGGTTAGTCACCACTCTAACTATTCAGACACCTCTAGTGACTCAGAGGAGGAGATATCCATGGCTTCAGAAGACATGCAGGGCCCCACTCCTAGTAGAAACTTCATGACCACTGTAGAAGGGGAGTATCGCACTTCCTTAGAGTACGTTTCTACTAATGCCCAGGAGGTTCCCATCTACCTAGATGGATTAAACAGATCTGTGGCTCGAATGGTGACTTCCATGGATGCAACAGTTGTGCCCAGACCAGTTGTTAAGTATGAGGGAGGAGCATACGTGGACAAGTTGGGTCACATATACATAGTGACTGAATACCCTGATTTGATCAATGAAAGGGGAGAGTTATTGGGACAAGAAAACTCAGGGAGACCAAACCTTGAGGAGTTAGTGACGACTCCCAGAGGCAAGTCCTAGGTGACACGAGTCTTGAGATGAGACTTGATACCTTAGGACGACTACCTATTGGAAGTCTATTTGATCCATGGAATGGACTTGTTGCTTCAAACAGACTCACCAGCCCCAGGAAGAGAAGAAAGCCCGATGACATTTTAATAATTAAAGGATCCAGAAGACGATACTAGAATAACATACCTAGATAAGAACCAGAGGAGATATTGGTTGGTAGATGCCATAGACAGGGCTCAACTGAAATACATGGGCTTGCCTGTATTCCCTCAGCGAGAGCAGGCAACCACCTCTCAGAACCCATTCGGAACCCAACAAGAGGCAGAGCACACCATGTCAGGACAAACTAGCCAACGGAGTGTTCCAAACCGTACTCATGTACAATTTGTGACTCCAGGAGTGCAACCCCACAATCAGACCCACCCTGGAGTAGGTAATCAATATCGACCACCAGTAAGACCACGACCACCAGTAGGAGGGCAGCCAAGAATACTCCCAGTTAGAACAGCGGTTCCTGCCTTCCCTGTAATGCCTAGACAGCCAGAACCAATGAGAAGATTGAGACCGATTCAGGTGGCCAAATGCGTGAGAAATCATTATGACGGATTGGGAGAATCTTATGATCACATTGCTGAATTTAAACAAGTTCTGAGAGCGGAACAAGTAGACGACTTCTTCGTGGAGTATGAGTCCTTTGGACTCACCCTCACTGGAACGGCTATGACTTGGTTCCAGCCATTAGACCCCAACCAATTTGGAAATATGGAGCAATTTTTTCATGAATTCATTGGGGAATTCACTAAGAGAGGGATTAAACACAATTCTGCGTCTTTAAGCCATAGCTTTAAACAGAGCCCTAATGAAACTGTGAAAACGGCCGCTCGAAGATTCAACCAGTATGTTGATAGATGTCCAGCTGCGGAGAGACCCACTCAGCAAAAAATGATATCATTGTTTTTGGATGGACTATGGAATGGAACCCTGAGAACGCTAGTTTACGTGAAAAGGTTACAAACCCTGAGTGAGTGTCTTCAAGAGCGCATTGACCTAGAAGACAATTTAGCTAAGGATCTCAAGAGCACGCCCAGCCCCACTAAATCAGAAGACTTTAGGAGTACTATCACATCCAACTCCAGTAATGTGGAGGAATTAGCGGAGCTGGTAGCAAAGAAATTGGGAGTCCAAAGATAGAGAAATTACCAACACCCAGCCTTAAGAGTGCCTATGTTACGAAGATGTAGTCCATGTGGAGGAGATCACCCCACACACATGTGTGTACGAGGAGGAACTGGTATACCTCAAACATATCCTTACAACAGATAGCCCCAACAAGGAACTACCTTGTATTGCCACATAGAACAAAAATACACCAACCACACCACGGAGAACTGCCACTTTAATAGGCAGGTACGGCCTCTCCAACCACCTCAAAATCGACCATATGGATATCCACCTAGAGAGCTAGGTAGAGATATGCCTAGATACAATTCCTACCCAACACCAGCAGCAGCCCCCAAGCCATATGAACCAGCACAATTTGGAAACCCTCAACCGGTGCTAGGACCACAACCTCCACATCCTCAGCATGTGGTACCTGTAAAGTATGCCCAGCCAGAAGAAAATTTGGAAAGAGCCATAGTGCCAGCCTCAATGATGACCAGTGTAGAATCAACAAACCCTGGATATGAGCTGCCCCCAGGAGATTACTATCCCTATGAAGCCAACATGTTAGAGTATGAACCAGCATATGAGTCGTCATACTATGGCTATGAAGTTTATGATCAGGCTTATGGAACGGAGGTAGCAACTTTAATCTATACTGCACCTAAAGCACAACAACCCGGAAGACCACCTATTAGACCGCCTCTGCCGAGAGGACCTTGTTATAGATGCGGAGGAGACCATTTTATTAGAGAATGTCCTCGGCCTTACAATTCACCACCCCCTAGGACTTGGGAAGGATACTGCAATGATTGCGGAAAGGAACATCTTTTCAGAGATTTCCCTAAGAATCCCACCAAAGTCCAAGAGACTGCACCTATTAATGTAATTGAAGTGATAGAAGCACCTGGAGGTGATAAGGAATACACCGTGCCTTTAAAGGCCATTACCCGAGCTCAAACGAAAAAAAAAAAAGGAAAACAACCAGAACAAGAACAAGAAATCAATAGAACTATAAGTCCCAAAATTCAAATAGTAGAAGATTCAGAGGATTCACGTGAGAATGCCCAGAACATAAAAGCACAAAAATGGAAGGAAAGAAGAGAAAAGCTCAAAGATAAATGGATGAAAAACAAGATACAAGACAATAAGAAACAAACCAGAAACCAGAAAGAGCATAAAGAACCATAGATTCGGGAGGAAGTTCCCATTCCACCGCTTATCCGAGAAGTAGAGAAACCAGGATCGATTCTAGCTGACCCAAAACCGGACGACTTAGACATGTGGTTGAAAGCTTATCAAGCTAGAATTAATATTGGACCAAATGTGGAACAACACGACAAACTTTATCCACAAGGAGAATTAGAAAAAGAGAGACGTGCGATATGCAGAAAGCTTATAGAGGTAGCACAAGCTACCCTAGAAAAGACTATCCCAGCCCTTCCAGAGACAAGGATAGCAGAGGAGCAATACAAGGAGTGTGTCAAAACCAAGGATAAAGAACTTAAAGAGGAAGATGACAAGTGTGAGCGAATGAAAAACCAGGACAAACCTATTTCAACAATACCTGACTTAGAAGCTCATTGGCCAAAGGAATTATGGAATAGAATCCAAGAAGAACAATGGAAGAAGAATGGAGTGACTAAGCCTCCCTTTAAGGAATTATATGTGGAAATTTATCAACCAAATCCCAACATGGAAGAAGTATATGAGTAGGTATCAAGACTAGACCAAAATAGAGAAGAAGCTCAGAGCATTTCAACCTTACCAAATTACATGGGAGAATACAAAAAGGAATCTATGATAATCCGAGCACCCACAGTACATGAAAAAGGAAAAGGAAACTCAGAAAAAATTCACACAATCTAATGGAACTTAAGAAAACAAAAGTACAATGCAAACTGATTGTGGAAGAATTACTTCGGGATAAACTGCAACTATGGAAGCAAATAGCAGGTCAACTGGAATTAGGGCAAGAGGAGGATGAAAAGTAAAACAAGGAAAAAGAAAATCCATCTAAAATACAAATCCCAGTTGATAAGGTGGGAGAATTTAGTGAAGGAGACGAAGGTAATACTTGTTTACCTGTCACTTACAATGGGTACATGACCAAGGCTATACTAGACACAGGAGCAGGAGTAGGAATCGCCACCAAGGAAATTTGGGAGAAATGGGGAAAGCCTACCTTACGGCCCACACGCATGAAGCTGCAATTAGCAGAGGGTCATGTGGAGAAACCCTTAGAAATATTAGAAAGGATCAAATTAACCACCTGTGGAGTTGAATTTGAACACACATTAGCCATTTGTAAGTTCGAAAAGGCAAACAATTATGAAATGATATTAGGACGACCTTTCATGAGACAAATGTGGGTAGTGCAAGACTGGGGAAGAGATTCATTATACCTGCAACATCAAGGAAATACCACCAAGATAAACTTGCATACATTTTCATATCGAGATGTCCCTCCACTACAATGGAATCCCATACACAAACAGGAAGATGACCTATCTATTCATAGTGTTGGATCAAGCGATCAATCTTGGATGCACGAGGATGCCCAATTATGGATGTGTAAGGAAGCCAAGAACGAGGACAATAAAAGGCAGCTGTGGCCAATAGGACATTCTAACTACCGACCGGTAGAGGACCCAAGGTATATGCCTCAAATCTTTCTTGATGAAACCTTTGAACCGCATGGATGGATGGAAATCTTAGCAACCTTAGATGTATGTGTGAATGAGGAAGTCCTAACTATGAACGAGTGCATAGACGAGGAAGGCTATGATGTAAATTTGTACATGGTTTTCCTTCAAGAAGTAGAAGCAGGGGAAATCTTGGAAAAAGAGTGGAAGGAGGAATATGAGAGTATAGAAATGGAACCAGAATTTGATTCAAAAGAGAGCTATCTAGACACCAGTCGAACCAAAGAGAAGCAGAAAACGACCAAGATTTTGGCAATAGAAGCCGCCCCCATAGTACAAAAACAAGAGGAAAACAGGAGTAAAATCAAACCAAATCCTGACCTATTTGAGGTCCCGGAGCATTTTAAAAGGTATGAAGTAGAAGAGCAAAAGATACCCATTCAAATGCCTAAGAGAGAGGCTCGAGAAGGAGAAGCTTATGAAAACAAAGAATAAACAAAAAAGATCATAGTAACAATGGAAGATGGAGAAGAAAGATGTACATACATAGGTAAGGATGTGTCCATTGAGGAGGAATGAGAATTAATACAATTCATCCGAGAATATCGAGATGTATTCGTGTGGACATATAAGGATCTCAAGGGTGTGGAACCCTCGATGTGCTCTCATAGAATACCAATGATGGCTGATGCAAAACCGTCGAAACAATGCCCTTATACATACAATGAGGTCTATGCTACTAAAATTAAGGAAGAAATAGACAAGCTACTAGTAGCCGGATTCATATATGAAATAGAACACATCGAGTGGGTATCGCCACTAGTAGTTGTGCCTAAGAAGAACGAAAAACTGAGTGTGCATTAACTTGAAAAAGGTCAATGCAGCCACCATATATGACAGCTACCCATTACCCATCACTGACCATCTATTGGAAAGAGTTGCAGGAAAAGAAGTATATAGCTTCTTAGATAGATTCTGATTCTCTGGATACAACTAAGTAGCCATAGCTACAGAGGATCAACATAAGACCGCATTCGCGACTGAATGGGGAGCCTATGCTTTTCGAGTGATGCCTTTTGGACTCACTAATGCGCCTGCTACTTTCCAACAATTCATGTGTCATGTTTTCAAAGACTTCCTCAAGAAGAGCATGGAAGTGTATGTAGATTATCTATGTGCATATTCAAATCAAAGACAAGACCACATTCCTGAATTGAGAAAGAAATTTAATAAATGCAGACAGTATAAAGTCTGCCTGAACCCAGAGAAGTGTGTCTTCATGGTAAGACAAGGAAAGATCCTAGGACACATAGTCTCTAGAAATGAAATATCCACACATGAAGACAAGATTAAGGTTATTTTGGAGCTTCCTGGACCTAAGAATGCAAAAGAGGTGCAAGCATTTATGGGGCATTGTGGATACTACTGTCGATTTATCCACATGTATGCCATAATTGCCAACCCCTTGTATGGACTCTTAACTCAATTCACTTGGATAGAGGAATGCGAGAAGGCATTCAATGAATTAAAGAAGCAGCTTAGCACAGCTCCAATTCTGAAAACACCAAATTGGAACAAGTCATTTCATATTCATGTGGATGCTTCTAATTACGCAATAGGATGTATCTTAGCACAGCCAGTTGATGAAGGAAAGTTAGATCACCCAATTGCTTATGCGAGTAGACAACTGAATCAAGCTGAGAGTAATTATACAACCACGGAGCGAGAGGGATTAGGTATGGTCTATGCAGTGAAGAAATTTAGACACTATCTCTTAGCCAACAAATTCAAGTTCTTCATAGACCATCAGGCTTTATTGTACCTAGTCAATAAGCCTTGTAACACGGGAAGACTAGTAAGATGGTTTCTACTATTGATGGAGTTCGACTTTGAAGTGATAGTGAAAAAGGGAAATACCCATGTAAGAGCAGATTACCTTTCTAGGTTAACACACAGAGAACCACCAAATGGAGTACCCGATGATCTGCCAGACACTTATTTGTTTAATTTGGAAGTGTGTCCAAAGTGGGCAGAGAAACTAATTCCAAATACTCACTCATGGCCCACAACACTCAATCAATAAAGAGAGCAAAAAGGAAATTCTACAATCAAAGAATTTGCACATTATTGCAGGAAGTGTGTACTATAAGGAACCCAATGGTGTATTGCTGAGATGTGTTGAGATAGATGAACAATTGAAGCTGATTAAACAAGCACATGTGAACAAATGGAGAACACACAAAGGAACTCATGGAACTATTAGGGAGTTAAAGCGATTAGGAGTATATTGGCCTGACATGCCTAAGGATGTCCATGACTACGTGAGTAACTGCGCAGAATGTCAAGAAACGATTCCAGAGGATCATACATCCATTCCTTTCTCAACGATAGCACCCAATTAGAGCAAAACATTGGTCAAATTTCTAAAGATGAGAGAACATGAGGAAGGAGTTAGCTCAGTGAGAAACCGATCCCTAGAAGAGATGAGCAAGGATTATGTACTCATAGGAAGAAACTTGTTTAAGAGAGGAAAAGACAACCAATTACGACTATGTGTGCATGAAGGAGAATATTTACCTGTATTAGAGATGGCACATGCAGGTGCGGCAGGAGGTCATTTTTCAGTTGAGAGAGCCGTGAAAATGATCCTCTTCACGGGCTTTTGGTGGCCAACTTTACATATGGATGTACATATGTACGAAGCTGCGAGACATGCCAAAGGGCCAACTACCCCATTCGGAGAGATGACATGCCATTGAGACCTATGGTTTGCTCTAGAGCATTTTCTAAATGGGGTATTGACTTCATAAGACCCATTAACCCACCGGCCAAAGGGTCACATGCCGAATATATCATAGTAGCCACCGATTACTTGACTAAATGGGTAGAGGCCAAGGCCACTAGAAGGAATGGTGCTCAAACAATTGCTAAATTTCTTTTTGAGCATATATTCACTCGTTTCGGATTACCAATTGAAATTGTGAGTGACCGAGGAACGCACTTCATTAATGAGGTGATAGAGTCTCTAATGAATTAGTTTTTGGTGATCCATAAAAAATCAGCCCCATACCACCCTCAAGTCAATGTTCAAGCAAAAAGTTCCAATAAGGTGTTATGCACAGTATTGAAAAAGAATGTCAATAATGGTAGGTCTGACTGGGACAAACAATTGCATCATGCAATTTGGGCCTTCCGAGTCGCGTACAAGACTGCCATTGGAACTACCCCATTCAATTTAGTATACGGACAGAACGCAATTCTACCAATTGATTTCTTGATACCCACCTTGAGAGTAGCCCAAAAGTATGAATGGATAGTGCATGAATTATCCCAACAAATAGAACAAATAGAGAAGTTGCATGAAACTAGGTTGCAAGCTGTCGCAGGAATATATGCGGCAAAGAGAAGGCAAAAGGCGTATTATGGTGCTCACATAAAAGACAAAGGACTAAAAGAAGGAGACCTAGTCCTGGTCTACACCTTGAAGCAACATGCCAAAAAGTTACAAAATGCGGATATGGACCTATAATCATTAATAGGATCTCGACGAGTGGAGCAGTTAATCTAGCCACTCTGGATGGAGACATTCTTCCTAACTACATAAGTGGATGTAGAGTGAAACGATTCATGGAGCCATTGATGGATCACATGTTAGCACATCTCGTAGGTGTGCAAAATAGGAAGAAAGAGGAAGAACGGATTAGAGAAGAGGCACGGCAAGAAGCCTTGGAACGTATTAAGAAATGGAAAGAGTGGATTAGGCAAAGGGACGAACAGTATCTCCAAGGGGAAGAGCCTGTCCCCATGGTTAATTATCAAGTCCATAAGTCTGACATGACTAATGCCTACATGTCACAACCCTACCTAAACCTAGGGATTGGCAAGACAGAGTACAAAATGATAGATGCATTGATAGACTCAGGAGCAGGACTCAGTTGCATACGAAATGTGGTCATATGAGATCTTCAAACGATTATGACTCCCACGAAAGCTCATGTGATAGGTATCGGAGGTCAAATCACAGAATGCATGGGAGAAACTAACGTATCCCTCCACCTAGGAAATTCCTCCATGGAAGAACGAGTCTTAGTGTGCAAGGATGAAGACTTAATAGAAGACTTGATTCTAGGACAGGATTGGATCATTGAGAATGAAGTAAGCATCCATCTAGTGCAAGGCTATATTTCAGCCAAGATAGGACACAAGGAAGCTTTTAGTCTATTAGGGGAGAAGCCCTCACCGAAACCGGAAGCCATTGAAAGTGTGGAAGAACTCCAAGAAGAGAACTTAGAACATGATCCCAGCCCCAATCCCTCAGAAGTAAGTTTGGACAAAGCAGAAAGTTCAAACCCTAACTTGTCCAAGGAAGAAGTGAATTCATCCAATTCAATTGGTGAACGACCAAACACTAGGGAAACCAACACTCTGAGAGTTTCTCACACGACAAAAGGATCACCAATTTGGAAAACCACAATCAAATACTTGCATCCAGGAAAGGTCAGGTTCAAATGGGTATGCAAGGATCACGTGCAGAAACCAGAGAACGCTACACCAACTCATGAGGAGAAAAAGGAGGACAATAAGTCAGCTTCATCGAAATCCAAACCAAAACGACTCTTGCAATTATGGCTCCCTAAGCCTTTGATTGAAGCTCACAAGGCACGACAATAGATATGGATTCCCAAGAAGGTCAAACAAGCAGCCAATCAAGAGATAAGCAAACACGAGCATACATTACATCGAGACACTCGGACAATGAAGCCAAGATAGACTCGTCATAGAAACATGAAGATAAAAGCCTCTATCACTAGGACATCAGAAGAAACAAAAGAAATGCATGAAGCTCGAAGGACCAGAGAGAAGACACGGCCTATCAATGCGACCACGAAATGGATTTGAAAACCAAAGCAACTGCAAGGAATGGACCACCAGAACAACGAAGATTCCAACTGCACTCATGAAGTATCGAATGCACCTAAAGTATGCATAATAGGGCCACATTACGAGGTCAGGCATTCAGCACTTGATGTACATAATAAAATTAGTGGTGCACATTCTCCAATGGAAAATAGGTCATAGCTTCAACTTCCTTAGGAATGGACCTACTATGTAAATAAATAAATGCTTCAGCTATACTAATACTTGTTTTCTTTCAGAAAAGAAATAAAATTATGTGGTAAGAGATCTCACTTATAGAAGCAAGGGAAACGGAGTGACGAAGTGACAACATGTCATAAACAATGCACCGCACAATTACTATATCTTCTATTGAAGCTAATGCACATTTCATTACAAGTGCAGATGGCTTCTGAAGATTTTGAAGCAATGATTCAAGAGGAAGTATTGGAATTTCCTCTCCAGAGTGTAACCAAAGCAAAGGGACATTGGTTTAGAGAAGATCAACCGGTCGGGGAGTATCTCTTCCTAGTGACTATCAAAATCATGGACACGGATCATCAATTCCCGATTATGTCTCAAGATTTTAAAGTGGTGCATGAGCTTTCGACTACCATTGACATCATGAAGAAAGCGGGTATACACAAATACTTTGAACTACCCATCTACAAGCCCAACTTTCAAAGGTGCACACAAGTCATGAATACATTACAGCCAGCACTACATGACCCATTGGTGCTAGAGGCTAGAGTCATGGACGGCGTAGGTGAATGGGTAGTCATTCAATTTACACATGACTTGATAAAGGAAGCTTTTGGATGGGAAAAAGATGGCAACATGATATTGAAGGAAGAAAGTCAAGGGGCAAAGACCAGAACATTCACTGACATCAATCGAGTGGATATTGAAGAAGAAGTCAGACACATCCACCAAAACTTCTGCTTTCCTAATATGCATTGATACATTGCTCCTCAGAAGATTATTGTCCAGCTACTCTCACATGCCATCAAACATATTGGCAATCAAATTAATCTGACTCCATACATATAGGAACGGCTATTTGAGGCGAAGAAGCAATGGAATAACAAGAAGTTCCTAAATGGCAATGTAGCTCTGACCATATTGATCTACCATGCTTTAGGCATTAGAGAGCACCTACAAGAAATGCCATCATTGACTGCTATGGCTAAATATGCAAAGGTTGCCACAATCCCCAAAAAGAAAAGAGGAGTCAAGATTGTTGAGGAGATAGAAACTAGCTCTCAACCAAAAATGAGAGGAACAAAGAGATTAAGGGAGGTTAAGCAAGTAGAAGAAGAAGTTCCAACTACGAAAAGGGCACACTTACTTCCAAAGACACGAATTGAAGAGCCCATACCAATTACAGAAGAAGACTTAACTAAAGCACTGGAAGATACACACCAATATACAAAAGGACAAGTTAATCTACCAGTGCAAGGGCACCATTACCAGCAGGCCCACCATGATATGGATGCAAAAAAGAAGCTCACTAAGGTGCATCGATACAGAGAATTAGGGTTAGATAATTCAAGCTCATCTTCGGATGCACAAGAAGAACCCAAGACATCCTTATTAAATGTGGATATTCAAAGTGAATCCAAGGATGATGGACAATGGGAGGAACTTAGTGCCGTAAACTACAATGAAACAGAAGAGGGCATGAATGTGAATGACACCCCCATCAAACACAATCAAGACACAACAAGCAAGGAAGCAAACCAAGAAGGAACACATGTCATCCAACTAAATGATACTTCCAAAATTCTTATCAAAGAGACAATGCTTAAAGGAGAGGAATCAATCAAGAATCCAAAGCAAGAGCCTAAAGAAGCTACAGTCGAAGACTCAGAATCCTTCACTCCGATAAGGGTTGTGGCAGAACCCTCCCCCATGGATGTCACATTTCAAGGGAGTGCCACGAAAACTATTGACCTAGAAGAAGAACGAAAAGAACCGGAAATTCAACTACAAATCAGACAACCACACAACAAAACTATCCATGTAAAGCATGGAAAAGATGTACAAACCGGAGAAGCTCCAAGCATACCAAGAACATGGTTGAATGTCGACATCGCTCAGCTCAAGCCAGTAGTGCAAGACATGTTCAGAACCGCAATGGATACGCAACAGTTAATGCTTGAGGCTGATGAGGACTATGATCAAGCGATGCAGGACAAGCATGAACTTCAAGAAATTGGTAAGAACCTTTCAGCAGAATTAAAGCTAGCAAGAGAGCAAATAATACATAAAGAAAATGAAGTTCAAGAGGTCAACAAGCAGTGCAAAACTTTGAGACGGAAAATGCAAAATCAAAAGAACAACTACAGGAATTACAGAAGAAATATGATGTTAGCGAGGCTCAAAAGACTAAGATGAATGCAAGAAGTAAAATACTAGAATCACAAATAAAGGTATATATGGAGGAGGCAGAAAACCTAAGGAACAGAAACATGGAGCTAATGATAGCTCTTCTGAGTGATCAGCCCATAGAAGTTCAGGGAAGACCAAAAAAAGACATCAAGGAAATGGAGGACAAGATAGCTAAGTATGAAGATCAGCTCAAGCAGGAGTAGGCATTCATTGCTGAATGGGAAAAGAGGTATATGGATGATACCGCAGCTCTAAGGACAAAGTGGAAAAAAGCAGAGAATCGATATTTAGTGCAATGTAAAGAAGACACTGATCACCTTGATGTTGTAGCTAAAGAAATTCTCAAAAACAAGGACACAATTGCTAAGGCCAATGAAGAAATCAAGCAAAAAGATGAGATGATCAAGCAACTACAAGAGCGGCTAGAGCAAAAGGCAACTGAGGGGACACCAGTAGTTCCAAAATCCACAGCGGCTACTGAGGAGATTGAGGTATGTCTTCTCTCTCCCCCCTTACATCATTCACCGATAAGGGAGGACACGGAGATCCAATTTGAACGTAATAATCAGGATATTGCAGAACTGAGCCGACATGAGAGGGCACTACTGGTGTCCCAGCTTACTGCTGAATTTGAAGATCAAATAATCCAGGTCATGAAGGAAGCTAAAATTGAGAGCAAAAACTTGGAAAAAATTTTGAAGCCTTTTAATGTACCATATGGCCTCCTAAAAGAGCAAACGCGGCAATATATAAAGACAACAACAAAGAAGGAGCCTGACAACAACCTCCAATTCAACAATGATTCATTCAATTATACTCAAGAAGAATTCAAAAAGGCTGATCCTATATGGAGACACAAACTTTTGGAGAAGAACCCTACACTGCAGGTACAATGGGAAGCATCGCCATATGAGCTTCAGGTGAATCCATCTTTTTGTCCAGTACCCCGCAGGCGCTCCTGGTCACAATTTTGGGAAGGAAAGCGCCAGGGCAGCATCAATAATCAATGGCTAAACTATATGTTGTTACCAAGCCCACCGCATAACTACCTACCAACGGAAGAATACATGGTCAAAACCATGGAATTTTGGATTACGAGATATGCGATTGTTCCGGATTTGGCCGTCAAAATGACCAATAAAATTTTTAGCATGCTCCTGACTATAATTAAAGTCTTCCAACATGCAAAATATACATTTTTGAACTTCATCGGCATTACACAAGGATCCGAAGTGCTCATTTTTTATCTTTCCACCATCTCGAGCAGCTTAACACTTATGGCATACTATTCAAGACTTATGTTTCTGTCGAGCACATATATGCAAACTTTCGAAGAAGCATTTTTTACTGGCTTCTTCGAAATTGATTCAGAAATTTTTGTAAAGATGACATCAAATCTTAATGCAAGACTGGTGGCTTACGAAACAAGATTTTTTGCGGATCACCGACAAGCACCAGAGGATGGAGTGAAGTCCACACAGTGGAAAAAATTTATGCTATGTCACGCCAACCTGCTTAATCAAAGAGAGCAAACAGCCATTCAAACATACTCACGTCGCCACAAAAAGCCTGTCAGGGATGACAGAGTTCAGGAGGAGGGACGTGTGGAAGGGGAATCGAGTAAGAAGAGAAGAAGAAGAAAATCAAAGACCAAAATTGTTCAATAAGCATGAAGATATTAAAGCAGAAGAACCACCCTCTGCCCAAAGCCCCGCAGGGGCACGCATCAGGCAACAACGCCAAACATCTGGGTCCTGAGGAATGGAATTAAAGAACAATCAAAACCTGGACATTTCATGGGAAGGACGGACCAGGGCCAGGAAGTATCCATGAAGATATTAAAGCAGAAGAGAAGAAGAAGAGAAGAAGAAGAAAATCAAAGACCAAAATTGTTCAATAAGCATGAAGATATTAAAGCAGAAGAACCACCCTCTGCCCAAAGCCCCACAGGGGCACGCATCAGGCAACAACGCCAAACATCTGGGTCCTGAGGAATGGAATTAAAGAACAATCAGAACCAGGACATTTCATGGGAAGGACGGACCAGGGCCAGGAAGTATCCATGAAGAAGTACAAGACAATACTTGGCAGGTAGTAATCCTCCCGCTGATAGCGTGCGTTGGCAGAAAATAAACAGGCTTAAAGCAATACAACAGGGTCAGATATGTGAAGATAAAGACAAATCAGAAGACCAAAAGTTAGAAAGAGGCAGAGGTTGAAAAGTTGAAGAGGGTGACTAAGAACATCACATTCTTAGTCACTGGTGGCATGCGTGATAGCTCGACTGAATACAGCAACCCAGATTTGTGATGTACGGGATATCAAGGGGCAAACAGAAGCAAAGGACATACATTGGATAAAATAACAAATTCTCTGATAGTCCTTGTCGCTTCTTTGACCATTGGGTGCGTGTACTCAGAAAGCTTAGACAAGCAGCAAACAAGATGAAAAATCCTGTCAAGGGACGATAGAGACAAAGAGGGGGAGAGTGTTGTAGAGTAAAGAGGCACAAAAGAGGAGCCCCAAAATAACTCTCTAGGTGTTTAATCCCTATCTTAGTGAATTCCCCAATGAATTCTTGAAAAAATTGCTCCATATTTCCAAATTGGTTGGGGTCTAATGGCTGGAACCAAGTCAGAGCCATTCTTGTGAGGGTGAGTCAGAAGGACTCATACTGCACGAAGAAGTCGTCTACTTGTTCCGCTCTCAGAACTTGTTTAAATTCAGCAATGTGATCATAAGGTTCTCCCAATCCGTCATAATGATTTCTCACACATTTGGCCACCTGAATCGGTCTCAATCTTCTCATTGGTTTTGGCTGTCTAGGCATTACAGGGAAGGCAGGAACCGCTGTTCTAACTGGGAGTGTTCCTGGATGCCCTCTTACTGGTGGTCGTGGTCTTACTGGTGGTGAGTATTGATTACCTACTCTAGGGTGGGTTTGATTGTGGGCTTGCACTCTTAGAGTCGCTAATTGAACATGAGTACGGTTTGGAACACTCCGTTGGCTAGTTTGTCCTGACATGGTGTGCTCTGCCTCTTGTTGGGTTCCGAATGGGTTCTGAGAGGTGGTTGCCTGCTCTCGCTGAGGGAATACATGCAAGCCCATGTATTTCAGTTGAGCCCTGTCTATGGCATCTACCAACCAATATCTCCTCTGGTTCTTATCTAGGTATGTTATTCTAGTATCGTCTTCTGGATCCTTTAATTCATAAAATGTCATCAGGCTTTCTTCTCTTCCTGGGGCTAGTGAGTCTGTTTGAAGCAACAAGTCCATTCCATGGATCAAATAGACTTCCAATAGGTAGTCGTCTTGAGGTATCAAGTCTCATCTCAAGACTCGTGTCACCTGGGACTTGCCTCTGGGAGTCGTCACTAACTCCTCAAGGTTTGGTCTCCCTGAGTTTTCTTGTCCCATTAACTCTCCCCTTTCATTGATCAAATCAGGGTATTCAGTCACTATGTATATGTGACCCAACTTGTCCACGTATGCTCCTCCCTCATACTTAACAACTCCTCTAGGCACAACTATTGCATCCATGGAAGTCACCATTCGAGCCACAGATCTGTTTAATCCATCCAGGTAGATGGGAACCTCCTGGGCATTAGTAGAAACGTATTGTAAGGAAGTGCGCTACTCCCCTTCTAGAGTGGTCATGAATGTTGGAAGTGATGGCTGGGTACAATCAGAAGATCAAGTTGGTGCTGCTAGACCTGCTTCACACCTGCCCTCTTTTCTCTTCAGATATGGTTAGGAGACTCCTTGAGCTTCCAAATGACACCAAGAAACTATATATGTGCTTTACAAAATGATTGTGTAATGATCAAATCAAAACAGATGATTTTGAACCTTCACAACTCCAAAAAACTTTCTATTTTTGTATTGACACCTGCTCAGTCCTAAGCTCAGTGTGTCCAGCACACTTGCAATTGGTTTAATTCCTTCTGGGAGTATTAAATTAACTTAACAAGCTACCATTAGCAAGTTAAATCACTCCAAATAACAAACTATACACTGAGTATGATCTTTAGCAAAATCTGGGACACTCCCGATTTTTTAGGAACAACACAGAAATATACCAGTGATTACTTCGACAGTGATTTCTCCCAATTGGCTGAATAGAATGACTTGAAATTTTGTAGTGTTGTAGAATGCTTTGAGCTGGTTCGAATGAGCCCTGGATCATCAAATTTGGTTCAGTATATTTTGAGATATGCTCCTCTGAAGTTGACAGACTTGAGGTGAATGACTCAGAAAAAACACAGAGTTAAGAACTATGAGTATATGTATTGAATCTATCAAATATACATTCCCATTGGCATGTAGAGTGATGCCCAATGGTACTCAGAGGTGTAGGCTCAATAGTAGCTCTCACACACTCACTAATTTGCTTGGATTAGCCTCGGGAAGTGAGCTACACAGCCCGCGACTTTTTCATTTGCTTTTATAAGAGTTTGAAGAGAGTTTGAGTTTCAAATTCAAATGTAGGCTCCCTCAAATCTCTCATCTAATCTCATGGAGATATTCTCTCCATTCATAACTTCTAATTTCCACGACTTTAGAATGTAGGTGAGATTACAAGAAGTCATATTGACTTTTTACATAAAGTAAAAATTGAGCTAAACATAGGCATGTGTTCATATGGTCTTCCTTCAAATGAAGTCTTCATGAATTACTCCAAGCTCTTGTGAAACCTTCAAGGTTGATATCCAATGCTTTTCAAGGTACAAGACAAAGCCAAGTGTTAAGGCTTGTTTTGCACCAACAGCTCCCCCTCAAGCCAAACACTTGCTTGAGTCTTCATCTTTAGTCTTCAATGATATACTGCAATCCTATCATTGATTTAAACCTGCATAGCTTGCTCCCATCTAAAGCTTTTGTAAGCAAATCTGCACATTGAATGTTAGTAGACACATATGATAATTGGATTTCTTTGCTAAGTAATTTCTCCCTCACATAGTGGTAATGCACCTCTATGTGTTTTGTCCTAGCATGATACACAGGATTAGCTGCTAGGTGAAGTGAACTTGTGTTATCTCCAAATATGATAGGTGGCCTTGTATATAGGCCCAATTCTGAGTATAGTAGCTTCAACCATATGGCTTCTTGAGTGGCATTGGCTAGTCCTCTGTATTCTGCCTCAGTAGATGATAGGGCTACTGTGGGTTGTTTCTTGGATGACCAAGAAATTGGTTTATCACCTGCAAAGCATATGTAACCAGATGTACTCCTTCTGTCATCCTTGCAACCTGCCCAATCTGCATCTGAGTATACCTTGATGTCAATGTCTGATGAATATGGATAATACAAACCATGATTTTGTGTTCCCTTTAGATACTTTACTATCTTCTTGGCTGCCTCCAAATGTGGTACTCTTGGCTTATGCATAAATTGGCTAAGTATACTAACACTATATGATATATCAATCCTGGTTAAGGTAGCATAATTGAGACTACCTACCAAACTTTGATAACCTGTAATATCCTTGAGTTCTTCTCCTTCATGTGCACTGAGTTTGTGATTGACCTCCATAGGAATGTTTGAGACTTTAGCTTCCTGCAAATTAAACCTCTTGACCATGTCCTGAATGTACTTCTTCTGAGTAATGAATATACCTGAATTTGTGTAGACCAATTCAAGTCCTAGGAAGTACTTCAATAATCCAAGATCATTGATCTTGAATTCCTTCATCATTTGACCTTTGATGTGTCTAATTCCTTGAACATCATTTCCTGTAATAATGATGTCATCAACATAGACACACAAGTATATTACCTCTGAATTGTTCTTCTTTATAAACAATGAAGTATCTGCTTTACTCATCACAAATCCTTGATCCAAGAGATAGGTTGTCAACCTATAATTCCATGCTCTAGGTGCCTGCTTTAATCCATACAGAGCCTTCTTCAATTTACACACATGATTTACCTTATTGGGATCCTCATATCCAGGTGGTTGTGACATGTAGACCTCTTCAGATATCCATCCATTCAAGAATGCATTCTTTACATCCAATTGGTACATGTTCCAATTCTTGGATGCAGCTACACTCACCATAATTCTGATAGTTGGCATCTTGGCCACAGGAGAAAATGTCTCCTCATAATCAATGCCTTGGGTTTGTGCAAAACCCTTGGCTACTAACCTAGCTTTGTACCTGCTTATTGTACCATCTGAGTTCCTTTTGAGTTTGTAGATCCATCTGGATCCTATCACCTTCATGGAGTCCTTCTTGGGTACCAAATCCCAAGTATCACTCTCCTTGAGAGCCTCCATTTCTTCATCCATTGCTTCCTTCCATTCTGGTTTAGTAATGGCTTCCTCAAATGTACCTGGTTCTTCACTTAAGATATCCTTTGCAAGATATACAGAGTGCTTGGTTACAAGTGAAGTATCATACCCATACCTAATTGGTTTCTTCTTTTCTCTTGAAGATCTCCTCATAGCTTGAGTTGAAGATTCTGGATTGTCTTCAAGTTGCTTCATCTTCATCTTCCCTTTGGATTTCCAAGCTTTGAATTCTTCAATGTTGATGGTGTCTTCATCATCTGAACTTGTGTCCTCATTCTGAGTTGGTTCTTGCCTGACAAGCTTTGGAAAGTCTTCTTCCATATCATAAGGTAGGCTAACTTTCCTGCACTCATTATCATACCATGAATCATTTTCATCAAAGATGACATCTCTGCTTACCTTGAAGCCTTTATTTGAAGGGTTATAGAACCTGTATCCTTTCTGATTCAAGTCATAACCAATGAAAATACACTTTTCAGCCTTAGGGTCTAGCTTTCCCCTTACCTGTGAGGGAATATGCACATATGCAACACATCCAAAGATTTTACAATGATCTAGAGATGGTCTCTTACCATGCCAAGCCTCATAGGGTGTCATTCCATCAAGTGTCTTTGATGGCAACCTGTTGATTAAGTATGTGGCAGTAGATACACTCTCTGCCCAAAGATAATTTGGTAATTTTTTCTCATTAAGCATAGACCTAGCTGTCTCCACAATGAGTCTATTCCTCCTTTCAGCTACTCCATTTTGTTCAGGTGAGTACCTTGTGGTAATCTCCCTTTTGATGCCTCTTTCTTGCAAGAACTCTTCAAAGTCATTGGAGAAGTATTCTCCACCACCATCTGACCTTAGCCTCTTCAAATGTCTACCTGTTTGATTCTCAACTAATGCAAGATATCTTTTGAAACAATTAAATACTTCATCTTTATGTTTCATGAAGTACAAGACAGTCCATCTGCTATAATCATCTATAAAAGATACATAGTACCTTGATCCAGATATGGATGGCTCCTTGCTTGGTCCCCAAACATCTGTATGCACCAATTCCAAGTAATCTTCATGCATAAATCCTTTCTTGGTGTATGGCAATCTGTGTGACTTACCAAACTGACAAGCCCCACACTTGTATATCATGTGTTGCTTGGATACATTAGGTATCCCAAGCACACATTGATCTCTGCTCATTTGTTTTATGGTCCTCTCTCCAATGTGACCCAATCTCTTGTGCCACATCTCCAATTCTGATAGGGTTTGGTCCTTGTAGTTGTATAATGCAATGTTCTTAGTATCCTCAAGTTCAAAGGTAAATAACCTACCTGATTTCTCTCCCTTGGCTATCCTTCTGAATCCATGTCTTGGATCCTCCACATATGCACCATGTTGAGTGAACCTGACCTGTAGACCTTTTTCAACAATCTGACCTACACTCATCAGATTCTTGGTGATTGTTGGAACATACAATACTCTGCTTAGCAAATTCTGATTACCATCACTTGTTTTAACATTACCTACTTTAACCACTGAATGTTTAGTGTCATCACCTGTCTGCACTTGGTGCTTGCCTTTAGGTTCTTCCAAATCAGAGAGTAGGGCAACATTCCCAGCTACATGGTTAGAGCAACCTGAGTCAATATAGAACAAATGATCATCATTGATACCTGATTTAGATGTCATGTTCATAATCAACAAGGAATCATCTTGATCCTCTGCATAATTATTGTAATCCTTTCTGTTCCTGTATCCTCCTTGATAATTGCCATTGTGATTGTAGCTATTGTTGTAGTTATTGTTGTAATTATTGTTGTAGCCATGGTAGCCTTGAGATTGATTGAATCTGCCTCTGCCTTGGGAGTATCCTCCTCTTTGGTGACCTCTTCCCCTTTGGTTCTTGTAATTTTTGTAGCATTCATCTGTAGTATGGTTAGACAAGCCACAAATATTGCATGGAGATTGATTATAGGGTCTCCCCCTACCTGACTTACCTCCTCTGCCCCTACCTCTAGATGATCTACCTCTCCCTGCATAGTTTGCTTGGGAGGTGGATCCTTCTTCATCAACTTTCTTACTTTTACCCTTGTCTTTAGACTTCTTATCTGTATATAGGGCAGAGGGATTGTTACCTTTTAATTGCTCTCCATTCTTTGTGATCTTTGCTTCATGTGTAAAGAGTTGTCCAATCAGAGTTGTTAGATCAGGTGCTTGGATGTCCATGTACAAGTCCATTGCAGTGGTAAAGCTCTCCCACTTGTCATCTGCCTTTAGTCCATTGATCACTTGTCTGACTATTTGCTCTTCCTCAATTTCTTCTCCAACACTTGCAAGTTGATCTGCAATATCTTTGACTTTGGTGACAAAATCTGAGACACATTGTTTTGATTGCTTCCTAAGAGTTGTAAACTCAATCCATAGCTGATTCTTTCTAGCTCTTGTGCTTGATGAGAAGTATGTTGACAAGGTTTCCCAAGTCTCTTGGGAAGTCTTACAGTTCCTTACATGAGGTAGAAGAAAATCAGAGATAGAGTTTAGAAGATATGACCTTGCCAAAGCATCTTTAGCACACCATTGGTTGAGTCTCTCATGTTCATCCTTTGTAGGTAGGCCTCTGGTTTTGAATGAGGGCAACTCCTCATCTCCTGATATGTATCCATACAAGCTTCTCCCTTGTAGATAGGTCTTCATTCTCAATGACCAAGCCTGGTAGTTATTTCTATCCAATTTGTCAATGAAGGAAGGGAAACCATCACCCATGATTACCTTATTTTGCTCTGATACCACTGTTGGAAGTGATGGCTGGGTACAATCAGAAGATCAAGTTGGTGCTGCTAGACCTGCTTCACACCTGCCCTCTTTTCTCTTCAGATATGGTTAGTAGACTCCTTGAGCTTCCAAATGACACCAAGAAACTATATATGTGCTTTACAAAATGATTGTGTAATGATCAAATCAAAACAGATGATTTTGAACCTTCACAACTCCAAAAAACTTTCTATTTTTGTATTGACACCTGCTCAGTCCTAAGCTCAGTGTGTCCAGCACACTTGCAATTGGTTTAATTCCTTCTGGGAGTATTAAATTAACTTAACAAGCTACCATTAGCAAGTTAAATCACTCCAAATAACAAACTATACACTGAGTATGATCTTTAGCAAAATCTGGGACACTCCCGATTTTTTAGGAACAACACAGAAATATACCAGTGATTACTTCGACAGTGATTTCTCCCAATTGGCTGAATAGAATGACTTGAAATTTTGTAGTGTTGTAGAATGCTTTGAGCTGGTTCGAATGAGCCCTGGATCATCAAATTTGGTTTAGTAGATTTTGAGATATGCTCCTCTGAAGTTGACAGACTTGAGGTGAATGACTCAGAAAAAACACAGAGTTAAGAACTATGAGTATATGTATTGAATCTATCAAATATACATTCCCATTGGCATGTAGAGTGATGCCCAATGGTACTCAGAGGTGTAGGCTCAATAGTAGCTCTCACACACTCACTAATTTGCTTGGATTAGCCTCGGGAAGTGAGCTACACAGCTCGCGACTTTTTCATTTGCTTTTATAAGAGTTTGAAGAGAGTTTGAGTTTCAAATTCAAATGTAGGCTCCCTCAAATCTCTCATCTAATCTCATGGAGATATTCTCTCCATTCATAACTTCTAATTTCCACGACTTTAGAATGTAGGTGAGATTACAAGAAGTCATATTGACTTTTTACATAAAGTAAAAATTGAGCTAAACATAGGCATGTGTTCATATGGTCTTCCTTCAAATGAAGTCTTCATGAATTACTCCAAGCTCTTGTGAAACCTTCAAGGTTGATATCCAATGCTTTTCAAGGTACAAGACAAAGCCAAGTGTTAAGGCTTGTTTTGCACCAACAATGAAGTTTCTACTCAGAGTGGGGCCCTGCATGTCTTCTGAAGCCATGGGTATCTCCTCCTCTGAATCACTAGGGGTGTATGAATAGACAGAGCGGTGACTGACCTGAGTGGCACTTCCAACAGAAGATATGACACTTCTCCGGTTACTTAGCACTCTACTTGATCTCAAGTTCATTCACCCTCCTGGGACTCTCTAGGTCTCTGAAACTCTACCTAAGTGGCTCCTCAAGTGCCTCAAATTAGTCTCTGAAAATGCTTCAAATGCTCTGGGTGATACCACTTTAGGTGTTACTGCTCTAGGCGATACCAAGCAGTCCACGATACGATACCACACAAGCTCATGATACGATACCTGAGAACTAGGCGATATGATACTGTAGCAACAGGCGATACGATACCGCAGTTGGGCACGATACGATACCAGCTTCCTTGGCGATACGATACCAATATCCTGTCACGATACGATACCTATGCACTGGTCGATATGATACCAGAAACTCTGGCGATATGATACTAAGACTGGGACGATACGATACTAGAAACCCAGATGATACGATACCACCTTTTGGACGATACGATACCAAAAAGGGCACGATATGATACTGGAAATTGCCCGATATGATACCTGAGTATTGCATGATACGATACTAATCTTCTCACACAATACGATATCACAGCACATGGCGATACGATACCAAAATGGTATCGCAATACGACACCGGAATGAGAGACGATACGATACTTGAGGGCTACATGATACGATACTACTGCAGGTGATGATATGATACCACCGACCTGCGAGATACGATGTTAGATGCTCTGGTGATACGATACCAGAGTAGGGCACGATACGATACTAGCAGTTACGCGATACGATACCGTAGAACGGCATGATACGATATCAATGCAAGTGGCGATACGATACCACCGACTTGCACGATACGATACTAGTATGGTATCGCGATACAATACTGGGACAAGACACGATACGATACCAAAAGTGGACCGCGATACGATACCACTTTGGTAAAGTGCGATCGCGATACCAACCCAGCGATACGATACCACAAGTGGTATCGCGATACCACAGCTGCTAACCGACGATACGATACTTCAGCGAGTATCACGATACAAGGGAATTTTTCGTATCGCGCTACCAAAAACTCAACCGATCGCGATACTCAAGCCAAAATATCTCCAAATTCAAAAATTTTTGTTTCCCCTTACTCTTCTCTCACCCCTTTTCATTGCTATCCTATTGTCTCTCCCAAAGAAGCTCAAAAAACACTCTGTCCTGGCCCGCGATACTAGATGTGCATGTGATCACGTTTTTGTGCACTTCTAAAGAGTTTTTCCCAATGAAATCTTATGGAATCTTATCTCTATGATGTCTTGCTTGCACCTTGAGCTCAATAACTAGCTTTGATAGCCTGGAAAATATGATACCACACCCACGATACCCATCGCTGTGCTCTAACGATACTGCTCTCTGAATAAGTGAGAAATGATCTGGAATTTTTGGTTTTTATAATTTTTTGGAGATTGAACTTAACTACTCTACTTTGAGAAATTTTTTGGGATTTTTCTTGGTGATCTTGACTTACTCCTACTTCACTCCTCTTCTCCTCTTCTCCTAACCTAACTCTAACTCTCCCTTCCTACTAACCCTAAACCTAAAAACTCATTACACACACCTCTAGGATGTAAAGTAACAAGTGCTGAAGTGGTTGACTACTTGCCACTGAACGAGCTCACTTCTACAAGTACGATTTCATCACTCTCGAGCTATAACCATCATGAAGGCACCTTGGCTGAGTGTTCCCCAGCAACGACGCCAAAAACATGTGTACCTAAGTCAAGAAGACTTAAGGTCTTGTGCCAAAGAGACTAAATCTCATTTGCCACACAAGTGCGTATAGTGGGGAATTGACACGCGCTTATTTGTCAATCGGATGAAACGAACTAACCAAGTGTATGAGGACATGTGCACATGATGGAAAATGAAGTGGTTCAGCTTGCATGTGTGAGGAAAGACTAATCCACCTCTCTAACTCACATAAATACTGAAAGTGTCTGCCGCGATACCACTTACAGCAGTTTTCACTAAATCGAGGATTTCTCCCAGCTTCGAACTCTGAATATGGCCAATAGTGGGTTCGTTTTGAAGCTCTCGATGAGACGCTTCTATTGGAGGCAATTTCACTCGATTTTGACAACCATGCTTCAAGTTATGACCAAAATAGTGAATGGTGGGAAACACCCACACTCACTCCACAACTCCTACAAACTCACACACACACTACAGTAGCTCAAAAACAATGCGGAGGGATAGACAACAGTCCTACACACACATTCCAAGCATTATACACACATAGAAGATCAAAGAGAAGATGAAAATCTGCAAGAAAGAAGCAAATTCGAAAATCAGGAGCTCTCCTTCTTCACAATGGCAAAAAGTCTCTACAAAGAGTCACAAAGTGACTTATATACATGTGCCCTAAATTTGGTCCTTTCACACAAGAGACCGGCACTTTATTACTAAAAAGTGAATTTTCTACAGATTTACAAGGAATATATTACAATGAGTTGGGATTATGCATCTAGAGGACTCCTCTAGTGCATTTACATGGCTTGAGGGAATTCCCTAAGACTTTGAAGAAGAAAAATGTGCCCATTAATTGGAAAATTTTGGGGCTCCTCTTTTGTGCCTCTTTACTCTGCAACACTCTCCCCCTCTTTGTCTGTATCGTCCCTTGACAGGCTTTTGCATCTCATTTGCTGCTTGTCTAAGCTTTCTGAATAGATGCACCCATTGGTCGAAGAAGCAACAAGGACTGTCACAGAATTTATTATTTTATCCGATGTATGTCCTTTGCTTTTGTTTGCCCCTTGATATCCCATACATCACAAATCTGGGTTGCTATATTCAATCGGGTTGCCACGCACGCCATCAGTGACTAAGAATGTGATGTTCTTAGTCACCCTCTTCAACTTTTCAGCCTCTGCCTCTTTCTAACTTTTGGTCTTCTGATTTGTCTTTATCTTCACATATCTGACCCTGTTGTATTGCTTTAAGCCTGTTTATTTTCTACCAATGCACGCTATCAGCGGGAGGATTATTACCTACCAAGTATTGTCTTGCACTTCCTCATGGATACTTCCTGGCCTTGGTCCGTCCTTCCCATGAAATGTCTTGGTTCTGATTGTTCTTTAATTCCATTCCTCAGGACCTAGATGTTTGGTGTTGTTGCCTGATGTGTGCCCCTACAGGGCTTTGGGCAGAGGGTGGTTCTTCTGCTTTAATATCTTCATGCTTATTGAACAGTTTTGGTCTTTGATTTTCTTCTTCTTATCTTCTTACTCGATTCCCCTTCCACAAAGACTTGGAGACGCTTGTATTAGCGAACCAAAACATGCATATATATTTGGCATAAAAGGATGAAATTGCCTGTAGAGGTACTATGATAGTGAGTTTGAAGGCTGAATTGAGCTCAAATCAAAATTTTGATGCCACAAAATGAAGTTATTTTGAACTACTAATCACCCTAAGTATGCTCACCAATTTTTGTGTGATTTTGAGGGTGTGATCAGAGGGATGTTGATGTCACTATAGATGAATCAACAACCTACTCTGATACCAACTGTTGGATTTTGAGGTCTACAGAAGCACATGAACAATAGAAGGAAGAAGAAGAATCTTGGGGCACAACACATAATACTAAATGTATTACCAAGTGAAGATTGTGTGTATTTATAGATTTTCATTACATCCAAATATAGAAGTTACAGTGAGGGAAGGTGCTTTGAAAAGTAGGCATATGAGTAAAAAGTTGCTCAGTTTTATGGTGAGCCTTAGCTTTCATTTGGAAAATTCATGTTCTATAGTGATCCTTATCTCAACTATTATTTTCATAAATTTCTAGAAACAACACTCTAATTGGGTCTTTTATTTACAAAATATATGGAAAATATAATTTCTCTATCTATGTCCAGATGCATCCAAATAAGTCCACAACCATCCATGCCCTTATGAATCTTTATCTTCTAAATCAAAACACAAATCACATTAAAATCTTAATAAACTAGATTCCAATTATTTAACCTTCCATAAATGATAACATGCCCTTAATTGAAAAATCAATTGACCTCAGTTGATAAGAAAGAAAAGACATGGATGGCTAGTCACATGTACCATCATTGGTCAATAATAAGCATGTTCAATGTAAAAACACATGCATGGAAATGTTGTTGATATATTTAGGTAGTGATGTGTGTGAACACACTAGGACTACTGAGGCAGTTTTTCCCTCTTTAAAAGGTTTCTTTTCCCCCAGCTTGTATATACACCTATTTCCCTGACGAGTTACTTATCTTTTTACATCCTAGTGGTAATACATTTAGTATTGTGTGTTGTGATCAAAGCTTCTTCTTCTTTCTTGTGTTGTTCCCGGGCTTCCCCAGACCTCAAACTCCAACAATTAGTATCAGAACAGGTCACCGCTTCATCTAGGGCATCGTCAACACCTCTCTGGTCATAGTATCTGAATCATATGAAATTTGGTGAGCATACTCATATGATCAGAAGATCAAAACAACTTCGCTCTGTGGTGTTGAAATTATGATCTGAGCTTGTTTCAGCCTTCAAATGCACTATCACAATGCTTGTGTGGGAAATTTTGTCTTTCTGTGCCAAAGATATATACAGGTTTTAGTTTGCCAGTATAAGCATCTCAAGTCTGCTATAGGTTTAGCAGAACTCGACAGGGTAATTCTATTCAACTTTTTGAGATACAGTCAATTTTTTGCATCAAGGTATTTTAGTCAGTGGCCATGGCTGAAAACAGTGATGAATTCCGTATGTTGGATGTTGATGGTAAGTTGGACGGTACCAATTACCCATTATGGTCTTATATGATGCATCATGTATTGGTTTCAAAAGGATTATGGAATATTGTCTAGGGTGTTGAAAAATATCCTATTACACCTGCAAACATAGTTGTTGAAGGTGATGCAGATGGCATTGAAGATGATGATATTCTTCATGTTTGTGTTCATGATGTGGTTCCTGTTGCATCTACTATAGAGAAAATTTGTTGGGGTGGCAAAGATGGTTAGGTACATGCATTGATAGCCTTGTTTGTAAAATGTGCCATTATTCCTCACATTCACTGTTGCAATACATCTAAGGATGCTTGGGATACACTTACCACTTTATACTAGGGAAGGAATGAGGCTCATGTTGCTTACCTCCAAAAACAGTTGGAGAGTGAGCACATGAATGAAGGAGATTCCATGGACAGTTTTGTGACAAAGATCAAAAATTTGAAGGAACAGTTGATTTTTGCTGATGAAGTCTTGCCTGATAGTTCACTGTGCAGAGTGTTCTTAATGATCTTCCCGATTCATACAGGAGTTTTGCTTCTACTCTTTGTTTGATGATGAAAGGTGATCCAAATGCCTTGACATTTGAGGAGTTAGTCTCTGTTCTATTGCAGGAAGATCAGTCTAGGCGTAACAGGTCCATTATGTGTGTTGTAGAGCAAGCTTTCTTGGCTAGTCAAAAGGGCAAAGGTAAATGGAGCTCTTCTACTAGTAAGTAGAAATCTGCTAATTCTGCACAATCAAAGAAGGATGACAGAGATGAGAAGAAAACAAAAAAGAATTTTTTTTTTTGCAAATATTGTAACGAAAATGATCATGTCATAAAGAGTTTTCCAAAACTAGCTACAAAAGAGGCAAAGAAGAAAGAGGTTGGAATGGTTGTTGCAGAGGCCTCTACATTGAAAACAGAGTTGGCTAATCTTGTGCAGAATGAAGAATGGGCATTTATTATTGTTTGCAGTTTTGACCCATCTTCTCATGAGCAATCTATGTGTGTAGTAGACTCAGATGTTTGGTACTTTGATAGTGGGGCAACCAAACATATTACCTTGCAGTGCAATTTCTTCACTTCACTTGAGCCTATCCCTACAGGGAATACTATCACATGCGCCTACAACTCCTCTTATCCTGTCATGGGAGTTCGTAAGATCATTTTGACTACTATTGATGGTAGTTCTTTTACATTGTTAGATGCTTTATTTGTGATAAGGATCAAGAAGAATATGTTATCAGTTTCAGCTTTAGCCAACATTAGCTTGGTTGTAAAATTTATTGATGACAGATGTACAGTTCATGATCTGTCAAATGGAGATGTCATTATTGCATTTGGCATTTTATGTCATGGGTTGTATAAGCTCATAGGATATGAAAGATCTCGGAATGATTCAGCATGTGCACTCCATGATTCTCATGCTATGTCAGATGCAAAGCTTTGGCATGCACTCTTTGGTCATCTGAATTTTGCTCGTGTAGAAATCTGAAATGGTGTCCTCTCTTCCCAAACTCGAGGCACCCGGTAAACATGTTTGTGAAGGTTGTATTTTGGGCAAAATGCAGCATTCATCATTCCCAAAAGATGGTTCAGTTTGAGATACTAAAAAATTGTAGCTTGTTCATAGTGATGTTTGTGGTCCTACGCAGACACTTTCTTTTGGGAACTATCTTTACTTCGTGACTTTCATCGATTATTTTTTCAAGGCATGCATAGGTATATCCACTGAAAGAAAAGTCTAAAGTATTTATGTGCTTCAAATATTTTTTCATTTTGGTTGAAAATTTGTCAGCATGTACAATGGTTACCCTCCGTTCTAATTGAGGTGGGGAATATATGTCTTTTGACTTTAATGCACTTCTGGCTGAATGTGGGATAAAACATCAATGTACACTACTGTATACACCTCAATAAAATGGAATTGCTAAACGAAAGAATAGGTCACTCATGGAGATGGCTAGGTGTATGTTCAAGAATCAAGCTTCACCACATAGTTTCTTGCTTGAAGCTGTCATGTGTGCGACATATGAAACTGTTTCTCACATGCATGTTTTTGGTTGTGTAGCATATGCATTAGTGCCTAGACAACAACGTACGAAATTGGATGATAAAGCAACGAAATGTTTTTTTTTTCGTAGAATTCTAAAAGCAAAGGCTATCGTCTGTATCGTCCAGAGACTAAATGCATTTTGGTTAATTGTGATGTTGTTTTTGTGGAAGATGCTATTCAGCCATTACTTTCATGTACTAAGGATACATTAGTTAGCTCCAAAGAGTATGACACTTTGCTGCATCTTTTTACAAGTAGGTAGTCTAATCCTAGTCTTAGTAAGGCAATGTCTCAACCTTTAAAGGTTTCATGTGATGATGCATATCATTCCATTTCTGATGCAGATTTACACGATGCATTTGTTGATGAGAGAGTTGATATTGATGAGGCAAAAACTATGCCAGAATGGTTGGTGTAGACTTTGTGTGATAGCAAAATAGATTACCTCTATCGTACTCGTTTAGGTTCTCATAATGCCTCTTTTGCATCAAATTGATATGCTATGGCTGCCTCTAGTCTCTGTGATGAGAATGAGCCTATTTCATTTGATGAAGCACAAAATTCTAAAAATTGGATGGTTGTTATGCAATCAGAATATGATGCTATCATGAAAAATGGTACCTGGTCTTTATGTGACTTTCCTCCTGGCAAGAAGACCATTGGCACTAAGTGGGTATACAAGCTTAAGTGTAAGCCTGATGGAACAGTTGATAGGTATAAGGCTAGGCTTGTTTCAAAGGGTTATGCATAGGAAAGAGGCATTGATTTTGATGAGACCTTTGCACGTACATGCCGAATGACTATTGTTCATAGCATCTATGCACTTGTAACTCATCATGGTTGGAATGTACATCAGCTGGACATTAAACTAGATTTCAGAATGGTGACATGCATGAAGAAGTGTAAGTTTTTCAGCCCCATGGCTTTGTGCAAAAGGGACATGAAAACCAGGTGTGCAAGTTAAAGAAGGCATTATATGGTTTAAAGCAAGCACCACATGCTTGGTATAAAAAGATACATGACGATCTGATTACACATGGTTTTGAGAACAATCCAACTGAGAGCACCTTATATGTTGCATACAATGATGTGCTTCTGATCATTGTTGTGTATGTTGATGACATGCTACTCACTGGTCCTCATGAGAAGCATATTGCTGATTTCAAGGCTGATTTGGATGCCTCATTTGAGATGTCTGATTTGGGGCATTTGCATCATTATTTGGGCATTCAGTTTATGCAAGTTGATGGTAGAATATCTTTGTGTCAAAAAAAAATATTAACACATTATTGCAGTGTTTTGGCCTTGAAGACTACAAACCTATTGCCACTCCTATGGAGATAGGTTTATGATTGAGTCTTCATGATGCTAGAGATGCGTTTGATGTTTTTCTCTATCAGTAGGATATGGGATGCTTGATTTACTTATGAATTACTCAGCCAAATATTCACTTTGCTCTCTCACATATGAGCAAGTTTATGCATTGCCCAAGAGTCAAGCATTGGCAAGCGGTTAAGCACATGTTTCCCTACTTGAGTGGTACCCGGCTATTTGGATTGTTTTATCCCAAGGGGGGATCACTATCGCCAGATTTACATGCTTTTTTTTACCCTGACTCAGCTAGTTGCTATGACACTCGTGTGTCCACTAGTGGCTTTTGCTTCATGCTTGGTAGCTCATGTATATCTTGGTTGAGCAAGAAGTAGCCTACTATGGGCACTTCTAGTTGTGAGGCTGAGAATACGGTAGCTTTCATAGGGACTCTTGAGTGTGTGTGGCTCAGATGACTTATGGTTGATTTAGGTGTTGATCAATCTTCTACCACCACCATCTTCACTAACAGTCAGAGCCCATTGGCAGCTGCAAGGAACCCTGTGCTCCATGCTCGCACTAAGCACATTGAGGTGCATTATCATTATGTCAGGGAGAGGTTCTCTGTTGCAGAGATCAACTTGGCATATGTGCCCACGTAGGAGAACCTTGCAGACCTTTTCACGAAGGCTCTGCCTAGGGAGAAGTTTGAAGCTTTTTGCAAAGCTTTGGGTTGGCATGGTGAGAAGTTTGAATCTTTTTACAAAGCTTTGGGCTTACGTCCTTTTGTGGATTGATTCACATGAGTGCCAGCTCCTTGTTCACCGCATCAAACCCAGGGGGGATTTATTGATATATTTAGATAGTGATGTGTGTGAACACACTAGGACCATCGGGGCACTTTTCTCCCTCTTTAGGAGGTTTTTTTCCCCAGCTTGTATATACACCTATTTCCCTAATGGGTTACTTATCTTTGTACATTCTAGTGGTAATACATTCCGTATTGTGTGTTGTGCTCCAAGCTTCTTCTTCTTCTTCCTTCTGTTGTTTGCGTGCTTCCACAAACCTCAAACTCCAACAAATGTATGTTTAGAGAGTTCAATTATTGTGATTGTGAATTATATGAAAAAATTAGTGATCATAATGGGGATTTAGTGAAGTCTTATGGATCAATTGAAATTCTTGAGTATAATGATTTTATATTTTACCAAATATCTATGATATTTAGTACCTGTACTTGTAGTGATTACTTCATAATCGATTATTTTCTCAAGAATTAATAGTTTAGATTCTTCTTCAAGAAAATGCAAGTGTATTCTTACTTTAAAAACTAAAATTATTTCTAAATGCCTTTCATGCTCACTTTCATTCTTCCTATAAACAGTTATATCATCAAATAAAACAAGAACAAAAGCTTGATAATCAAGGAAACATTATTCATCATACGAGCAAATGTAGCAATGTAAGTCCATAAGGCATTACCATAAATTCATAATGACTAGTTTGATTCTTAAAATAAGTCTTGTAAATGTCACTATGCATCATACATGTATGATCATAATCAAATTTAAGGACAATCTTGATAAAGATATGGGCTCCTCAAATTTTATCTAGCAAGCCATCTATCAGAGAAATAGGATATCAATTTTTATTTGTGATTTTCTTGTGGGCTCTATACTCGATGCACATCCTATAAGTATTGTGTAGGTTCAAAAAACCTGTATAAATTTGCAGTGGTTGCTCCCACCACAATTGAAAACCTTTCGAGAAACCTGTAGTTTTACGAGTGTGGCTAAAAACACAGCCCTAAAGGTGAATACTTATTTTCAAAGAAGTACAAAGAACACTCTTCTTGATGTTCTTGCTTTGAAAGCAAAGAATGAAGCTTTGAGGGACCAAAACATGTTCAAGGTGATGTTAACCTTAGTCCTTCCCCTTCTTCAGACACCATAAGAGTGTAGCTTAGTGGCAATACATTGCCATGGCTAAGCAAGCTTTGGGGGGAATAGTATTGGGATGGGTGGCCTCCCAGGAAGAACTGAGAACCTCTATCTTCCTTGATCATTGAGGTCCTCCCTTGTGTGCAACCAATGGTGCCAATGGTGACTTCCGTGACTCGGATGCCAAAGTATGCCAAGGTCTATGCCTTGGTCACCACCTTAGTCGTAAGCCTTGGTGGGTGGATAGGTGCTCACTTCGCTCGCACAAAAGGAACAAAGCTTTTGTGTCAAAATGTTTTGATACCAGTGAAGTATTCTGATGTCTATGCACCATAGTGTGCTCTCTTTTCGAGAGCTCCACGACGATATCCTCGGAGTAGAAAAATGAGCTCCAAGCGCCACACACGATACTCTACACAGAGGCTACATAATACATAGAAAACATAGTAGTTAGTGAGCACAAAGACAAACTTCTTAGGTGTTATAAATGCGGCCAAACTTACAATCTGTGGCTGACCAGATCACTATATGTTTTATTAAAGAACATATACAAAGAAGTGTATGGTGGTCATTTGGCCTTTCACATGGACACTAACGATAACAGCTGTAGAGAGCTTGTGGAGATGGCCGACAATGAAGAGTATGTGAGAAGGCCTGGAGAAAGCGCGATTCACAAACAACCTCAGATTGCTACAAAAATTGGCATGAAGGTAGAAGGCTACAAGATGGGGCTCGCAAAAAAATCAAGTCAATTTGAAGAACTATTACTTGCTTTCTATTCAATAGACTCAAATATTCGAGATCTAGAATTCCAAGCAATTCTGTGTATTATTGATACATGAAAATTGTGTTTTTCTGAGATCAAACTGTTATGTCACAATGTGACAATATTCAAGTAGAGGTACTACTTCTAGTGTTTTTATAGTGTTGCAAATTGTTGCAAAAATGGCAAGTGTAGATGGAATGAGTCCGCTTATGAGTGATAAGTTGGACAAGAACATCTTCCATGCTTGGAGATTTACAATGATGAATTTCCCAATGGGAAAAGGCTACTAGAAGTACGTCAAAGGAGAGAACAAAAATGCTCTATACTCCAGAGGAATCAGGCTACAAATCAGTTAAGAGCATATGAAGAATCGAATCAAGGAGCACGAAAGGTAATGTATTGGCTATCTGTTAGCATACATGATAGCATGATTGGGCACATACATGATGTTAAGACTCTAAAAGAGGCTTGGAATAGTTTGGCCACATTGTATGAGACCAATACAAAGGCACATAAATCGCAACTCAAGAATGAGCTTCATACACTGGAGAAAAAGGGCATGTCAAAAAGTGATTACACCTTAAAAATCAAAAACAAATGTGAGTCACTTGCATCTATTGTAATAAATGTAGATGATGATGATGATAAGGTGGAAGTGTGCATTTGTGGTTTAGGAGTTGCATATAAGCAGTTCAAAACTTCCATTCAAACTAGGAAAAATATTCCAAAATTTGTTGATCTGGTGTCCATGTTGATTATTGAACAAAACAATCTTGGTGAGGACTCGAACTCACAAGGAAAACCTAGTTCTAAGCAGGTATTCTACTCTGGTAGAGGAAGAGGTAGAGGTAGGTTTTGGAAATGGAAGAGGAAACAGTAACCAAGACCAAGGTCAACATCAGAATCATGCAAGAGGTAGAGGACAATTTCAAGGCACGGGGAGCCAAAGAGGCCACAGACATTTCCAAAGAAATGATTGAGGTAATGACAATAAAGGATGTTGGAATTGTGGTAAACCTGGATACTTTGAACGTGACTACAGGTTGAAGAATCAAAATAAAAGAAGGCAGCAAAACAACTATGCATCCACAAGTGCAGATGATTCTGAGAAGTTGTTCATGGTCAAACATCACATGATGAATATGATGTCTATTGATGTTTCAAAATCGAATGGTAATGTCCCGTATGTTGATTCGGATGCTTCAAATCACATGACCAATCATGCAGAATGATTTAGTAGTTTGCAAAAATTTTCAGCTCATGGATAAGTTGAAACAAGTGATGACACATCACATCCTATCAATCATACATGAAACATAGCACTCTCTATGGAGGACAGGAAGGTAAAACATATTGCTAATGTGCTACATGTTCCAAATATAACAAAGAATCTGGTTTTTGTTGGACAAATGGTTGATCAGGGATAACAAGTGAGGTTCAATGCTAACGGGTTATATGTAGAAGAGTACAGATAGGATGGAAGATTGATTGCCAAAGAAAAAAAAGTGGGTAGGTTCACCTTAAATGTGAAAATTCTTGAAATGAATGCAACCATGTTTGCAAAATTTGCACGATTTATTGCTAATATAGAGAATGATGGCACAAACAAATTGGACATGCAATTTGCATAGGCTGAAATTAATGTAGCGAAAGGAGATTGTCAATGGACTATCAAATTTCAAGGTTGCAAATGTGCAAAAGCTATGTGCAACATGTCAATTTGGTAAACAATCAATAGCATCATTTCCACATGATAAGCATGTTAGTGAGAATGTGCTAGAAATAGTACATACAGATGTTTGTGATCCTACAATGACCACATCTATGGATGGTTGTAGGTTTTACTTTACTTTCATTGATGACCATACACGAAAAGTATGGGTATATTTCATGAAAGAGAAAAGTGAGGTCTCCACTCACTTCCAGAATTTTAAGGCTATGGTAGAAAAGCAGACATAGAAGTATATTTACACATAAAGATCTAATGGAGGAGGTGAATACATGTAAAATGAGTTTAGTAGCTTTCTAAAAAGTCATAGAATTCAACAACAATTTTAATGCAGGTACACATTGTTGGTATTCTAAGGTCTGAATACCAAATGTTGGATGTGGGGTGGGCCACAATAACAATAAATCACAAATTTACAAGATCTTTCAATAGATGAACCTTAACATACACACCTTAAGACTCAAAAAGATGATCAGTGAGAGATAGAGAGAGAATAGATAGGATTTCAAGTGTAATTGTAAGCTATGAGGCTTACCTTCACTATCTATACTCAAATGTCAAATTACAATGTGTGTATATGATTGAAACTAACAATATCCATATCTAGGCAAAAATAGGAAGTAGATACAAGAGATTGTGTGCCTAAGAGGTATGAAGAGTGTGTGCATGAGAATATGGAGAATACGAACAGTTTAGAGCTATTTTAGAGCAAACCCAAATTCTAATGAACCTAAATCAGAAACGAGTGACCTAGCAAGTAAGAATGGAAATAGACTTGCTACTCACAGTAAATCAACAATGGATGTTGATGGTAAGCTAGCAAAATCTCCTCTAGATAATCACCAAGATGTAGACCACAACTCCTCCAAGAGTGTGAGAACTCCTCCTCCAAGATGGCCTCCAAAAATCTCCTCCTAGCTTGAGAAGATTGATCACCTCCTTCTCCTTAGTGTTGACCACTCGAGAGACTTGAGTGATGATTAGATTATGAGCAATGCCCTCATTATATATTTTTTGAAGGAAGCTCTAAAAGCATATCAATTAAATAAAGCATGCCAAAAAACATCAGTCGCCTTCAATTAAAGCAATGCATATGAAAAGATATGCTACCACGAAACGAAACGGCCACCATGCTAAAGATTTTTGAGAATCAAGACTCCAAAATTTTTCGCAATGAGCCGATTGGGGTTTGAACCCTAATCGCCTTGTTGGGAGCACTTTGGTGTAGCCATGGTGCCCGATGCCTTGTGCTTGTAGAGACTATGGTGACCTAGCAAGTAAGAACAGAAATAGACTTGCTACTCACAGTAAATTGACAATGGATGTTGATGGTAAGCTGGCAGAATCTCCTCTAGATAATCACCAAGATGTAGACCGCAAATCCTCCAAGAGTGTGAGAACTCCTCCTCCAAGATGGCCTCCAAAAATCTCCTCCTAGCTTGAGAAGGTTGATCACCTCCTTCTCCTTAGTGTTGACCACTCGAGAGATCCTTGAGTGATGATTAGATTATGAGCAATGCCCTCATTATATATTTTTTGAGTATCTCTTCAGTATCTCTTTCAGTATCTCTTTCTTCTAGAACTCTGGAACCTTCTCCAACTTCATAAGTTGGAACTTCAAGAGGTATTGATGATGGACTAGGTTAGAAGGAATTTGTATGCTTACATTCAGCCATACAAGGGGGGTGATGAACCTACTCAAAACCTAAGTGATACAGGTGAAGAGAGAATTTCATTACCTACATCAGTAAAAATGCATAGTCATCCGCTTTTATGAATTCTGGAATCTCTTCCTTCTTATCATAAATTTGACTGTCTATATTATATGCATTATGTGAGAGTAGGATATCACATGTATCTAGAACATAGAATTTGTATCCTTTGCTTTCAATTGCATAACCAATAAAGACTACCTTAATGGCTTGTACATCAAGCTTACCACAATCCTTCTTCTCAATGTGAACATAAGCTCAAGAACAAAAATTTTAAAGTAACTCACATTGGGTTTCATACCATAATAAGCTTCATAAGGTGTGATGACCTTCAAAGCTTTTATGGAAGAGCTATTTAGAATGTGATTAATTGTATGTACTGCATCAAACCAAAACTTGGGAGAAAGCTTTTTGGATGACATCATATTATGCATCATCTCAACAAGTATCCTATTCTTTCTCTCTGCAACACCATTCTGTTCTGGCATGTAAGAAATAGTGAGTTGATAAGAGATGCCTTTGTCTTCAAGAAAAAACTTAAAGTCTTGGCATGTATTCTCCTCCTCTGTCACTTCTCGAAATCTAGATCTTTTAGTGACTTTCATTTTCTACCATGGTTAAGGACTTCTTGAAAGTACAAAAAACCTTTGACTTCACTATAAGACCATAAATCCATGAATATCTTGAGAAATCAGCAAGGAACATAACAAAGTACTTATAACCTTGAATAGAATCTACCCTCATTGGACCATTCACATATGAATGTATGATCTATAACTCTCTTGTGGTTGTGACGTTTCCATGCTTCTTGAAAGGTAGTTTATGAACCTTTTCTTCAAGACATCCCTCATATGACTCTACATCATCTGGGACAACAAAAAATAGGCAAACTCTCCACCATACCCTGATCTTTGATATGTTTGAGGGCTGTGTAACTAATATAGCCAAATCTAGCATGCCATAACTTCTAGTTCTCTTTAGTTGTAGTAGACCTAGCAATGTTAGCATGAATTATTTTGGACAATATAAATATGCCGCTTCTATTTTCACCTTGAAGTAGACAATGGTCCTCATCAAGTGAGAGGATCTGATATGAATCTTTCTTAAAAACAACTTTATAACCATCTGATAAGTAGAGAAAATTCTTCTTCATGTCTGGAACATAAAGAACATTGGAAATTATGAAATTTCCACCTGCTTTTGACTTTAGATTCACTTTTCCAACACCAACAATATCTAAATCATGACCATCTACAATGGTCACTCTTCTACCTGAAGAGTTAGAAAGGGAAGAAAATACCTTTTTGTAACTTTTCATATGCTTAGTAGTTCCAGAATAAAAATCCAAGGATTATCTGAGATTGTATTTAATGTTGCCTGATCAAAAGCTACTTCTTCAATAGTCGCACATGCATATGAATCTACCTTTGAAGATTTAGGTTTTGGATCATCTTCAACACTATTACCTGATGCTTTCTTCTTCTCTTGCTTTGCATTCTGCTATAAAATGACCTAGTTTCTTACAGTAATGACATACTCCTTTCTTTGAATCAGATGTAGTCGAAGACTTTGGGTGTAGAGGAAGCCTTAGGATAAGGACTAGAAGAATTAGCATTAGAAGGCTTACTTTCCTTCTTGTATTGCTGACTATTCTTCTCCTTCTTCTTCTTCTTTACCTTCGATGATGATAACATGGATTCATCATTCTCTTCATACTCTTTTGTTGATCTTCATCTTGAAGTAACAGGAACTATAGCTCTTCAAATGAAAGTTCTCTATCTCTTGTAGAGAGAGATAAAGAGGTAACAAAAGCATGATATGTTGATGGAAGTGAGTTTCGAAGTGTGTTTACCATCACTTCATCTGAAATATTTACTCCCACATTGAGTAACTGATCTCATAAATCTTTGAGCTTCAAAATGTGTGACTGAACTAATTCACCAACTTTCATCCTTGTATTGGCTAGCTGTCTCCTTAGATGAGCTTTCCTAGGAGGGTTTCTTCTTTGATAGAGATTCTCTAACTCCAACCAAGCCCGTCGAGAGGTTCTGCAAGACTTGATATGGGGTATAATATGCCTCTTGACTCCCATAGCAATATATGAAAGGTCTAGTGCATCCCTTGAATTCCATCAGGATTGCTCTTCTGTAGGAAGTAGTCTGGTAGTAGTACGGAATCCTGATGATGAAAGAGTTTCTTCTTCTTCAATAACCTCCTGTTGATTAAAAAATAGGAACAATAGGTCTTCTAGAAGATGAAGTATCCTCTTCTTTGACTTTTCTTGGCCTTGGATAAGTGCCATTGACAATATTCCATAAGTCCTTTGATACTAAAAAATTCATCATCATAAAACTCCACATCGGATAGTTAGACATGCCCTCAATCTTGTCTTAATTCTCAAGTCTATATTCATTCATCATGTTAAGGGTGTATGTCAACTATGCTTTGATACCAAATGTTGGTATTCTACGTTCTGAATACCAAATGTTGGAAGTGGGGTGGGCCACAATAACAATAAATCATAGGTTTGCAGGATCTTCCAACAGATGAACCTTAACATACACACCTTAAGACTCAAAAAGATGATGAATGAGAGATAGAGAGAGAATAGACAAGATTTCAAGTGTAACGGTAAACTATGAGGCTCACCTACACTATCTATATTCAAATGTCAAATTACAATGTATGTATATGATACAAACTGACACTATCCATATCTAGGCAAAAATAGGAACTAGATACAAGAGATTGTGTGACTAAGAGGTATAAAGAGTGTGTGCATGAGAATATGGAGAATACAAACAATTTAGAACTGTTTTATAGAGAACCCAAATTCTAATCAACCTAAATAAAAGATGAGTGACCTAGCAAGTACGAACGGAAATAGACTTGCTACTCACTGTAGATCAACAACGGATGTTGATGCTAAGTTGGTAGAATCTCCTCCAGATAATCACCAATATGTAGACCACAACTCCTCCAAGAGTGTGAGAACTCCTCCTCCAAGATGGCCTCCAAAAATCTCCTCCTAGCTTGAGAAAATTGATCATCTCCTTCTCCTTAGCATTGATCACTTGAGAGATCCTTGAGTGATGATTAGATTATGAGCAATGCCCTCATTATATAGTTTTTGAAGGAAGCTCTAAAAGCACATCAATCAAATAAAGAATGTCAAAAGCATCAATCACCTTCCATTAAAGCAATTTTTATGAAAAGCTATTCTATCGGAAATAAAACGACCACCATGTCAAAGATTTTTGAAAATCAAAACTCCACAATTTTTTACGTTGAACTGATCAGGGTTTGAACCCTAGTCACCCTGTTGGGAGCACTTTGATGTAGCCATGGTGTCCAATGCCTTTTTCTTGTAGAGGTTATGAAAAGATAAACATCATATGCTATAAGCTTTTGAGGTTTTGGACCATTGTTGGACATTGATTCCAATACACACCACAACAGAATTGTGTTGTTGAATGCAAAAATAGAAATATTACAAAAATAGCAAGAGCCTTGATGGCTAAGAAGAATATGCCTCATTGTTATTGGGTAGAAGTTGTGCACATTATTGTATACATCATGAACAGAACTCCAACTGCTACTGTACATCGTTACATGTGAAGAGAAGTTTACAGGTAAAAAGCCAAACATATCACATATGAAAGTATTTGGTTGTATTGCATATGTACCTGTTCCAGATGAGTTGAAGATGAAGCTTGATCCAAAAACAAAAATTTGTATCTTCATTGAATACTCCCTTGAGCAAAAGGGATATAAATGTTATACCAAGTCATACGACAAGTGAAGGGAAGCAGAGATGTGTTTGATGAAATGTCAAGTATCTATGCAGATGCCAAAGAAGGACTTAATATTGACTCAAATGAAAAAGGAAATGCGGAAAAATCAAGTGCAGAGTCTCAAGTTTTGAGTGGACTTGATGCGTCACCAAGAAATAGTTCCAACTCAAATCCATGGAGTAGAAGATTGCGTGGAAATTTTAGTCCAGCAAATTCATCAATTATATTGAAGAAAGGTAAAGAAAAACTTTTAGCTAGTACTAAAACATCTACAACTTTTGAAGACATTGATGGAGATTCAAGCGATTTAGAAAAGAGCCTTAATGAGGAACTTGGATTTTCTTGTGTGAAGACTTCGCGAGTAAGAAAGGCACATGCAGATGATATAAGGAGAAGTGACCCAAGACCAAGAAGATCTGGGAGGATGCGGAATTCAATGCAACGATTGATGTATGAAAGTTACATGGCTCATCATTGTGCCTACATGAACAAGGTAATACAAGATGTTGAGCCTTCTTGTTTTGTAGATGCGATTGGAAATGCAGATTAGAAGAAAGCTATGGATGAGGTCATGGTTGCACTTTATGGAAATGAAACATGGAAGCTGGTTCCATTACTGCAAGGAAAAAAACACATAGGCTGCAAGTGGGTCTACAAGGTAAAGCACAAGGCTGATGGTAGCATAAGCAAGCATAAAGCATGATTGGTAGCAAAAGGATATGCACAGACATATGGCATTGATTATGATGAAACGTTCAAACCTATAGCTAAAATATCTACTGTCAGAGCACTTGTTGTATTAGCTATAGTAAAAGGATGGACTTTGCATAAGATGGATGTGAAGAATGCTTTCTTACATCAAGAAGATTCAAAGCACACAATATATGTTTGTAGGTTGCAAAAGACTTTGTGGGCTTAAACAAGCCCCTCCTGCTTGGCATGCAAGGATTGTTGGTTACTTAACCACCATTGGATTTTCTATGTGCGATGTAGATCATTCTTTATAAGCAAGGAAGGGTGATGATGGCGTCACGATTGTGGCTATTTATTTTGATGGCTTGATTGTTTATGGTGATAATGAAGAAAGCATTAAAGAGGTAAAGCAACTTCTTATGCATGAATTAAGACATGAAAGATCTTGGTGTGTTGTGCTATTTTTTGGGCATTGAGTTCATACATACAAAAACAGGTATATGGATGTCGCAAAGGCAATATGCCTTGAGTATGCTACAAAAGTCTGGTATGGTTGATTGCAAACCAATCTCTATGCCATTAAATCAAAATTTGAAGTTGGATACTACATTAGGTGAAGCATCGGAAAATGCTACTATATAAAGGAAAATTGTGGGAAGTTTAATATATCTCACAATTATGAGGCTTGATCTAAGCTACACTATTGGACATGAAAGTCAATTTATTCCCAAGAAACCATGTTTAGATGCTCTGAGGCACACTCTACACTATGTGAGTGCCACTTTGGATTATGCATTGTTTTATGAAGCTGGTGTCGATTTGTAGGTTCATGGATATGCCAATGCAGATTGGATTGGTAGCATTCTAGATAGAAGAACTACTAGTGGCTTTCTATGCTCACTTAGGAGTGTAGATATTACATGGAGTAGAAAGAATTCCAGTACAGAGGTTGAGTATAGAGGTGCTACAATGGCAGCATGTCAAGCATCATGGTTAGAGATGCTACTTACAGATTTATGTGTGGAAATGCAAAAGCCAATCATCATCTATTGTGATAATCTTAGCGGCATCTAGTTAGCATGAAATCCTATTTTTCATGCTAGAAGAAAGCATATCGAGGTACATTATCACTTCATCAGAGAGAAGGTATTAGCAGGTGATATTGATCTTGTCTATGTGAGGACAGATGAGCAGGTTGCTTATATTTTTACTAAAGCACTTGGAGAAGAGAAGTTGAACAAGTTTTAGAAGATGATTGGATTAGAGGACATGACATTGAGCTTGAGGGGGAGTGTTGAGATATCAAGCTCAACATGTGATTATCAAGGATGACACATATCATTTTTTCATTTCTCTAACATGTAAAGTGGTCATGCCGGTATATGTTAGGGATACTTTAGTGAGCTTTACTAAATTCATCTATCGAGAGTGATGGCACACTTGTTTCTTGCTAGCTCACTCTTTTTCAAACATTGGGTTTTTCTTTATGTACTATTCTTTATATATTGCACTGGTTGTATTGTTCTATTAGGTCATTCTTGTATATTCCTTCTATGTGGTGGTGGAAGTAGTAGTAGTAGTAGTAGTAGTAGTAGTAGTAGCAGTAGCAGTAGCAGTAGCAGTAGCAGTAGCAGTAGCAGTAGCAGTAGCAGTAGCAGTAGCAGTAGCAGTAGCAGTAGCAGTAGCAGTAGCAGTAGCAGTAGCAGTAGCAGTAGCAGTAGCAGTAGCAGTAGCAGTAGCAGTAGCAGTAGCAGTAGCAATAGCAGTAGCAGTAGCAGTAGCAGTAGCAGTAGCAGTAGCAGTAGCAGTAGCAGTAGCAGTAGCAATAGCAGTAGCAGTAGCAGTAGCAGTAGCAGTAGTAGTAGTAGTAGAAGAAGAAGAAGAAGAAGATGATGATGATGATCATCATTCTTCCTTGCCTCAATCTGTGTGTGCTCCTCTTTGAGTACAAGAGTGTGTGAGTGAGCTCTCTTCCTTATCTCCTTTCTTGTGACAGGAAAGGCATACCAAGTATAACATCGTAGGATGCAAAGATTCAATTAAAAATGTTCTAGCATCTATACCTATGCAAATCTTAACGTCATGCACTTCACTTGTTACATTATATTGACTTCCTTGATATGTAACCTTAGCTATAGATAGGGAATGAAAAGAATTTAAGTTTTATTCCTATACTAGAGTATGTGAGATAAAATCATGAGAACTACCATCACCATGTAAGATATTGAAAATCCTATCATTACAAGTACCCTAGATGCAAAGTAAAATGAATAGAAATTTTGTTAACCAAGGTACTTAAATCCTTTTCCAATGCTTCCTCTATCCAAGCAAGTTGAGATTCTTTGTGAACTTCCTCCATGTTGTGCATTTCGGCTATGATAGTTTTCCTATTGAGGGATCATAATCTGCATTCTGCTTAAGCATGTCCAAGTTCCACAATCCCAATACATGATATGTGGTCTTTGCTTTTGAGCATCCACCATGGAAGTTTGAAGGGTAGGAGGTTTGGTAGGTTGTATGGATGAGGTTATGTATGTTGTATAAAACTTGGAAGGAGGAGCTTGTGGAAAACTAGGAGAAGAAGAGGTAGTAAAACTGCACTTCAAAGGAAAAATGGGTTTGATTAACAATTGTCATTGGCGTGGCTGTTGCAAACAAAATTGACTTGGTAATCAATTGAAACTCTTTTTTTGCATCATGAGCAAAAGAAATATCTTCATAAATGGTTCAATGTTTCTTTAAAGGCTTTTGATGTTGCTATAGGTTATACGATGAAGAATCATTGATCCTCTTTGGTATTATTTGAACCAATTGTTGTACTTGGGCCATGTATTCCTATACACTATACACTTGCAACAACAATGTGTAATAGTCCTGTGCTAGTTCCTTTAATTGGAATATGTGTTTGAGTTCATATGCGGATTTATTTACCATTTTTATGTGTTATGAAGATTCCTCTTCTTTTTTCTTTTAATTTACTCACAGATACTTGTGGCACTATTATGGTTTGATTGGTAACTTTACGAAGTACTTTTATTAGATGTACTCCCTTGGCTTAATGAATGAGAAATTATTTAGGCTCGGTTGAAACTGTTAATTAGTAGTTCGAAGGAACAACTATTGTTTAAAGCTTCATAGGTCTAAGTTATATACGTCGTACATATAATTAGTAGGTTATGAACACAAAAGTATAATGTTTTGAAGATTGACTTATTTTTTGCTGCCTACATCAATTGACAGGTCGATCATAGAATGCTACAAACGTTGAGGGCTTATTGTTGTTCTGATACCATCGATTTTTAATGGTTGTCCCAAAGACTTAATTTAGAGATCATAGTGTAATCTTCTTGTCGTGTGGAGTGACAATGATGCAAGCGACTCTAACTTCATACATTTCTACCAATCAATTCCTCTTCGTTTTCAATAATGGTTGTTTTTCTAATGATGTTGAAGGTCTTCTTGATGATGTTGAACGTCTTACCAAGACGTGTCATACATGACGATGAATGTTTACATAAAATATCCTCTCTGAAACATGTTGTATGGAGCTTTGCCAATTTTCTTTTTTGGCACCCTTTGGATTTCGTTATGGATCTATGTAAATTGAAATTGAAATATTTGTTATACGAGTAATGCACTTTTTTATTTTATTTTTAATATTTCTCTTTTTTATTTAATTTTTTTTCTTTTAATGAGGCATGCAAGCTTATGATAACTTTGAGTGTGTATCAATGAGTGGCAGTGCATTCAATACTATGTACGTATGCACGTACCTAAACATACATACATTCATGATCCATACATACATATATGCATTACATACATACATGCATCGCGGGCCATGTAGATTGGATGGGCCCTCCTTTAGTTTTAGTTGAGGATATCTCAATCCCCAGGTCTCTAGAATATTCTCCTCATGAGCGCTCAGATCTGTTTGAGAAACTTGCTAAGAGATCGTGTCTGTTTCTAATGCCCCATCTTTTTAGCCTTTCTACCCTCCTAGAGCTATGAAAGTATCCAGCGAAGACATCTGGATGCTCAACAATTCGTACAATCATGAGACTACCTATTAAACATATGATGGCATGTCGCTCCAATGTGGGTTATGTGAGATCCCTCTCTCTCTCTCACTCTTTTTTGAGAAAACAAGGAAAGTAGTGTATTGATAGGCAATGTTATAGACTGTTTAAGGGGCAAGCCCCCATTACATCAAGACACATATGGACTTTCATGAAAACGGGCCAAAGAAATAAGGCCATAATGAACATAGACCCAAAGTATAGTTGAAGAAGAATATATCTCCAACTTCCATGGTTGGTTTGTCTAAGGATTTCTTTGATATTTGAACCTTCATACACAACATCATTTATGGAACTAATGCAAATTCTGCTATCCTTTTAAGCTCTCTCTTGCAACCTTGAACATAGTCCTTCTTACTAGTGTTATGGAATTTTTGGTTCCTATTGAGCCATATTTGACAAGATTATTTGGGACCTCCATAGATGCCAGAGTAAGATGTCCATTCTTTTGCAAACTCCAAGCATAACTTCATGGTATCCAAGGTTGGGGATATTGACAATCCTGCATACATTATTGTTGAGCTTCTAGAGCTTCTTATCATGCCAACAACTGAGGAATAAATGGGCAAGATCCTCCTCCTTTCCAGATAAAGAACATTGCCCATCATTGATTTGAAACTTTTTTGCCTTGCTTCTTGTCCATATGCCATTTTGGAATACTAGCCAAAGAAGGGCAGAATGTTTGATGGCAAGGGGAAATGCCTATAGAGCCATAAATTTGTATTTCCACTCTTGCCGACTTCATCTACTATTCCATGTGAAGTTCAACCTATCGACAATACTTTTAATGGAGGTGACTGTTTCTTGAAGCAAGCATACATGTCAGTAGCAACATCATCCAATTCCACATTCTTGCTAGAAGAACAGTGCTCCAATTTTGTTTCCAATAGTCTTTTTTTCTCCAAGATAATCTGTTTATAAGCAAGAAAGAGACCCGTAAGATTAGTGATCACATAATCATCACATACCTCACCATTATTCTAAAGAGAATTCCAAGAGACAAATCCATGTTTTCTACACTTTCTCTTTTTAATACTAAGTTCTCCCTATTCACTATAGGCAATCCAACAAATCGAGATTGAGCCATGCAAAATAAAATCAGAGTTAGAAGAAACTTAATACTCATATTGTACTGACATTTAGCCTCCATCCAGGCTCTCCACATAGTGCACAAAATCCTGGAACCTATAGGGAAAAAAATCCAAGGTGAGCAAACAATATCCCATATACCAAAATTAGACAAATATTTAGCATTCTTAATATAAAACTTATGGCAGCTCCTTTTTATGAGACAATCCCAATAGTCATTAGAATCAATAGATCTCTTAATCCATCTAGTTGACATGTTTTTTGCCATTTTGGATGGGCATATGATACCCAAACCTCCTTACTCCTTATTCATACAACAAATTTTTTATGAGAATTTCGGAATTGTAGAACTATTAGAGATGCCACCCCACAAAAAGCTTCTAGCTAAGGCCATAACCTGCAACAATTGTTTGTCAGTAGGCATCCAACAAGAGAGGAACTAGTTGAGAGAAGGAAGAACATAGTGATTTAAAACAAATACTCTATGTGTTAAACTATTTTGAAAAGACATCCAATTAAAGATCTTGTTTTTGAAGTTGTTCATAACCTAATCCCATCTCTATTCATGAGAAACATTGAATCCCATAGGTATGCCCATCAACCTGAAAATAATCCCTTCTTGATTTAAAACAAATACTCTATGTGTTAAACTATTTTGAAAAGACATCCAATTAAAGATCTCGTTTTTGAAGTTGTTCATAACCCAATCCCATCTCTATTCATGAGAGACATTGAATCCCATAGGTATGCCCATCAACCTGAAAATAATCACTTCTTGATTAATAACACAAGTAGGAATAGCATTGTTAGAAGCCTTAAAAAAGTTTTATTATGATTAACTTTGGAGACACTTGCAGTATAAAAAACATCCAAACATTTTAGGAAATTGTCAGCATACACATAATATGCTTTAGTAAACATATTGGTATCATCAGCAAGCATTTGAAGACAAAGTTGAGGAAAGGCATCAGGAATGTCTAGACCTTGAATGGATCCTTGGGACATACAATCTTTGACAAGGTAGCAAAGGGCATCACTAGTGATGACAAAAAGTAGGGGAGCAAGAGGGTGACCCCACCTAATGGATCTATGGATTTTGAAGGGGTTAGACATATGGCCATTGATAGTAATTTTGGAACGAGCATTATCAAATAGGATACTCACAAACTTGATAAACTTTCTACCAACACCAATGTCATGAAGGGCTTGAAGAATGAAATTCCAATCCATCCTATCATAGGCTTTATCGAAGTCCACTTTGAAAAAATAGAAGGCTTGTTTGGAGTCTTTATCATAATCAATACCCTCCCATATAAATATGATAGCATCAAGAATGTATCTACCTTTAATGAATCCTTTTTGCTTAGGAAGAATAATTTTATCCATATTGGGACTAAGTCTGCTAGCCAAAGTAGAAGAAAAAATCTTATAAAAAGAAGTGATACAAGAGATAGGTCTCCAATTGTTTATGTGAGATCTTTTTTATCTTTATTGGGTGTCTTTGATGGTCTCTCGTAAGATGCTCCCTTGGGTACCGAGTCACATTGTTTTTGAAGCCTCTACTAGCTCAAGCCCCACGTCCCGTAAATTATATATATATATATATATATATATATATATATATATATATATATATATATATATATATATATATATATATATATATATACATATACAATAAGATTTTTATTTTACTCATATAAAGGTGTATACAACAAGATCTATTTTTTTTACTCATATATAAATGTGTATTCAACAAGATAGTTTTTTTAACTCACATATGTGCCATAATGGTTCCGATTGTACATCGTTACATTTATGTTGCCATAACATATTTTGTGAAGTGTGTGCAGCCGTCATACGCATTGATTTTATTGTCAAAGCTCTCAAAGTTTCTATATTCATTCATAGGCTTAATTTCTCTTTTATTACCATTTCAGATGTCGCACATGGTGAGCTACTCTAATGCACGGGGAAGATCTCTCAAATTTCCATATGGTACTTCATGCATAATTTCTAAACTTGTATATTACCATGACCTCTTACGTAGACCCACATTTAGTTTTTTTTTTTTTTTTTTTTTTTTTTTTTTTTTTTTTTTTTTTAAATCCTCTATCTATTCCCGTTTGTTTACTCTCTGTTTCACCTCTGAGAACGAGCATGTTCCTCATGGAAGCTTGCCTAATACTCTTATAATAAGACTCTTACCAAAGGTAATCTTATATACCAAAGGTAATCTTATCTGCACATAACCGAACCACACACACTATGAACTGTTTGCATGAATGTTTGATGCTCCGACAGACTACCAGTGGTTGCTTGTTATAATGTTGCAGGTACTGTAAGGGTTTTCTAACTAAAGTTATGGAGATGAAAACTAATGTTGCTTTTATCATGTGCTTACTCGTGTAGTGATTAGTTGTTGCAATGAAGTGTTTCAAAAGACTTCTGCATCTTCCTGCTTTTAAGATATAATTTTATTATAAATTAAGATATGCCTTTAGCACTACACCATTTGGTCCGCAAATCTTACATAATTTTGATATAGTATTATTATGAAGGGTAGTTTCATTTTATGCATACATGCGTGCATGCATGTGTCTTTATAGTGCACTCAATACATGAAATTGATAACAAATTTTGAATTGGATCCGCTATGTTCCTCAACCCTGTGAGAGGTCTCATCTTAACTCGACAAGGATCGCAACACCGATTTCTCACTTTCAAAGATTTCATGAGCTTAAACAAACTCTCTTCTTGATCAAAATTTAAGAAGGCCGTTTTGAATAATTACACAAACTACAAAGTCCATGTTATTAATCAATAAGATTTATGGAAGCTCAAGGTTTCCTGGAAGCATGCCTTGTTGGATGGAATTAGGACTTCCAATCAAGCACTCAAGTCCAATAATCGAGGAAGCCACTCTACAGGATATGGCTAAAGGACATATGACAATACCCGGCAAGGAAACATATGGCTGATCAGAATGAGGTTGGTCTTCTATGCCACTAGAATCAAAGATTTGAAAAGCGACCTTGTGTTTAGGCATCATAAATCTTTGCTAATTCAATGAATTTGTATGAATCCTTTTTACATACAGAGTGATGCTGATTTGATGTAGAGACTTTGGAATCTTTGTTCGAGTATCCGAAGTTTATGATTCTCGTATACAGTTCCAAGATTTCTCGAGGAATAACGGAAAAAAGAGAGAAATCGAGAGGTACTTTGCTGCACATGTGCTTGCATTTTTTTGTGAAAATGCTAATGCATCAGCAGGATGCGTACGGAGTTTTCAGTTGGGATGTAGATGTATTCAGCATCCTAAATTCTGTTATATGTTTCAGGAATTTCAGTGTGCGTCCTGATGGCCTAGAGAGGAAAAACTCTTCCTGTATCGATATGGCGTTGGACGGAAGGACATGGTGCGTGCAAAAAGTTGCACGACAGTGCTCGCGCAAGCAGCTGATAAGCCTTCGAGAGCGCTCTCTGGTTCCTTATATGAGATCAATAATCGGCTCTCCTCCGACCCTTCTTGTGGCATCAGAGATGGCTTACATGAAGACATACTTGTTTTCTGTGGAAAGGGGCAACTTGATCTTGCCATGGAGGCATTGTCCTCTTCGCATGCTACCTTTCGCCCTTCCATGTATGCATCACTTCTCCAGGCTTGCAGCAAAGTTAAGGCCCTTTCAGAAGCCGAGTTTATTCTTCAACATACCACCAGATATAACGTAAAGTTGCCTCCCTCGATCAGTGATTATCTGGTTGTTACATTGGCCAAGTGCGGGAATATCGATGTCGCCAGCCACATGTTTTTGTTGTTACCTCAGCGCACTACCTTCTCCTGGACGGCAATCATCTCTGGTTTAATAGATTGTGGTGCTGGCCAGGATGCCTTAGATATTTATCAATTAATGCAGAATGATGGTGTTGTGGCAGACAATTTTACATATGCCAGCCTCGCAAAGGGTTGTGGAAGCGTGTGTGATCTTATTCATGGCAGGACATTACATAAAGAGGCTTGCAAGAAAGGGTTCGATTCTGACATCTTTGTCAGCAATACGTTTATCTCCATGTATGGAAAATGCAAAGCACTTTTAGAGGCAGAAAATGTATTTTGTAGACTTGGACAGCGCACTGCCTTATCGTGGAATATGTTGATGTCATCATATGTGGAGCAAGGCCTAGGGGAGGAAACTTTACTTTGCTACAGGCAAATGCAACATGAAGGTGTTGAACCAGATAAACACACATTTATATTTGCCTTCCAAGCGTGTGAAATCTGTATGTCCGCTGAAAATGATTTCAGCCTGCAAGAGCAAGATCCTTGTCAGGTAATTCTGGAGATTGGAGAAACATTACATGCTGCTGCTTATATGAAAAACTTCCTATCAGACGTGCTTGTCAGTACTGCTCTTTTGCGAATGTATGGCAGCTGTGGAGCTATTTCAGAAGCTAATTCTGTTTTCTGTGCACTATCTGAGCATGACATTATTGCTTGGAATGCACTTCTTTCTATATATCAGGAATGGGGTCAAGCAGTGGAATGCTTGCAGTTGTATGGTTACATGTGGAAGCAAGGTTATATTCCTGATCAGCTTACACATATGATTTCCTTCCAAGCATGTAGTATCCTTGTAGAGCAGGACGAGATTTTGGTTGAAGAAGGACATTTTCAAAATTCCAAGGCTTTAGAAATCGGTAGAGCATTACATATTGATGCTGAAAGACAAGGCCATGTATCGGGTGGCTTTGTTAGCAATGCTATTCTTAGCATGTACATGAAATGTGGGGAGATATTTGAGACAGAGACTACATTCTGCTCATTTTCTCAGCGTGACACTGTATCTTGGAGTGTGATGATATTATTATATCTAGAACAAAAGCAGTTTGAGAAATGTTTTTGGCTATACAGACAGATGCAACATGAAGGTATCAGGGTTGACCATTGTGTACTCATGTCTGTAGCTCGTGCATGTGGTGAATTAGCTGATTCTAAGCAAGTCACTGGTTTTAAACAATCATCTTTAGAGATGGCCTGCCTAGAGATTGGTGAGGCACTCCATGCAGATGTTCTGAAGGGGGATTTTGCAGCAAATACATTTCTGAACACCACTTTGCTGAGTATGTACAGCAAGTGTGGTGCAATTAATAAGGTGGAGCATATGGTCGGTCTAATATCTCAGAGAGATACAGTTTCATGGAATGCACTGCTCTCTGCTTATGTTGAGCATGGTCAAGGAGACAAAGTTTTACAAGGATACATGCAGATGCTGAGAGACAACTTATGCCCAGATGAGCTTACGTTTATATGCAGCCTTCAAGCATGTGGGATCCTGGCAGAAAATGAAAACACTTTTCAAGGTCATGAGACACCAGTAAGGATTATCTGCTTGGAAATTGGGCGGGCATTGCATATGGATGCCAGCAAGCTGGGTCTTATATCAAACACTAAGACTATGACTGCTCTTCTCACAATGTATGGAAAGTGTGGTTTTGTAGCGAAAGCAGAAAATGTTTTCTTGACATTGCCTCATTTTGACATTGTGTCATGGAATGCTATGTTGTCCGTGCTCATTGGTCAGAATGAGATGGAAAATGCCCTACAGTTGTATCAGGTCATGCAGAGAAAAGGAATGGTCAATGATGTTACTCTTACATGTATATTGAGTGCATGCACTGATGCTGGAAACTTGGATTTGTGTCAACAGATACATTTCTATGCTGTTGCTGCTAGATATGAATTGATAAACTCTGTGACATCAGCCTTAATTCATGCATATGGGGACTGTGGGGATTTTGTAGATGCACAGGCAGTCTTTGAAGGCTTCAGCAAGCCTGATTCTGTCTCATGGTCTGCCTGTTTGACAGGCTGTGCGGGAAAGGGAGATTCTTCTACTTGCATTGGTGTCTTTGAAGAACTGAAGCTGGAGGGTATTAAACAAGATGAAGTGATGTTTACTTCTGTCATGTCAGCCTGTAATCGTGCTGGCAGTGTTGGTGAATGTCTTGAATTTTTTTTTCTTTTAAAAGATTCTGGATTAGTACCTAGTCTGAAGCATTATGGCATTGTAGTGGAACTCTTAGGACGTGCAGGTGATTTCGGTCGACTAGAAAATTTTCTAGAGAAAATGGAAGTGAAAGCTGATTTGACCCTGTGGATGTGTGTGTTGGGTTCTTGCCATACACATCAAAACGTGGAACTTGCAAAGTGGGCCTTCGATTGTGTGGAAAAGCTGCAGTCCAGAACTTCCATGCCATATGTATTGATGTCAAACATACTTGTGTGTGCAACTGAATGTGGGTGAAGAAGGTGACAACTTAAAACACTGGGTAATTTGGTGTTGCAGCGTGGGAGTTTTTGTAAAGAGTTTTGAGTGGTTGTTTTTATGTGCTTCTGAAGCGGACACCTTTTGATTCACAATCATTACATTGCAGCATAACAAAGGTGCAGTTTTTTAGAATGAACAGCACAAATGAGCTTTGTAGTCGTCAAGAAATTGAGTGAGATAAGGATATTACTGTTGTATTGATCAGCTTAAGCAATCTGGGGTAATAACACTGACATTTTTATCCTTCTTTTACCATAAATGTCTAGCTTTGCAAATTTATGGTAATAGCCACTTACTGTTGTAACAAAACAGATGTATCGATTTTCTGTTTTTGGGCATTTGAATGATACATGCATGATATAATTGAACATGGCATTTCCCATTGTCAAGATACTCTTCAAGTTTTTTTTCCTCCTCTGACATCTGATGGAGTATATCCACTCCTAATTGCAGCATAAGAATGATGGGCCTTTCTTAGGACCACACTGCTGGCTACTATAGTCAGCCGAAACTTGAATTGCTCTCTGGAACAGAGGATTGAACCAATGAAACCTTGCATATAGAAAATAGACTCTCTAGGCTTTCCAATAAGCCATAGAACACTGAATTTGGAGAATGTGACATGTATCAACCTCCTTGCACAAAACACACTAATAACTGTGCTTGTACCTATGTGTACACTTCACACACATACAATTGTAAATATGCAGACATCAGACCAATGATCTCTCAAGCTCAATGTACTCAATGAGAATGAACATTTGAGGGCAAGAATATACTCAAAAGAATGCTTACAAAAATAGAAACAAGATGAGTTACCTTGCTTATGAAACAAATAACTACATAATGAGATATAGCTGATCAAAGATCTCTACCTATGAAAAATATCAGATAGTAATGGGCTAGCTAAGACATGGAGTATACACTTCTGATGAGAGCTTACAAGTACACAAAAGATACTAGAGGATGGTCATGAGTTTCCTTGGATCTCTTCCTTATATAATGCTGGCAAAGTTTGTATAGATTTTGAATTCAAATGTCCAATCCATCAAGTTAAATAGAATCTTTAGTTGGAAAACTAGTGGAAAAGTGGTTTAGCTTTCTATCGAAGAGTGAGGATGATGTGGACATAAACTTTAGCTTTGGTTCACACACTTGAGTTTGTTAGATTTCTAACACTTCACTTCAAATTCAAGTGCTAATCTCTATTAATCTCTTTCAAGTTGATTCTGAACTTCTCCAACTTGCTTGCATCCATGAATTTGGTTATGATATTTGCTATTTTCTTCTTTGTGTTGATGTATTTGATGTTCATTTTTTTTGCTACTATCTTCTCTTTGATGAAGTGATAGTGGATATTTAGTGCTTGCTTCTTGCATTGAATATAGGGTTGCTTGCTATATGAATGTTTGATATGTTATCTTCATATAGAATGAATTATTTGACTTCCACATCTAATTATTTGTAGAGCTTCTTGAGAAACATGATCGCACATGTAGAAAGTGCCAAATCCCAATACTCAACCTTAGTAGATGATAGTGCAACTATAGTGTCAATAGATGATAATGCAACTGTAGTGTCAATAGATGATAGTGCAACTATAGGTTTCTTCTTGGACATCCGTGAGATGACTTTTTGACCTTGGATGAAGACATAGCCAGATGTGCTCCCTTTGTCCTTTGAACTAACTCAATCAACATCACTAAAACTTTGTGGTTGTACTCCATCTCCTAAAGGGTAGTACAATCCTTGGTTGACATTATGATTGATGTACCTAAACACTCTCTTGGTTGCATTCATAGGAATATGACTTAATGAATTCAGAAATTGAGAACAAGTTAGGTCTTGTGATAGTAGTATAATAAAGGCTTCCAATTATGATTCCATATACTGATATATCTTCAAAAGATTTTCCTTCACTTGCACATAACTTAGTGTTGGATTCACAGGTTGTGTGAGTGGCTTATATCCACTCATATCATACTTATAAAGTATACCTACAAGTATTTCCTTTGAGTTAGGTAAACACCATTTGCTACATAAATAACTTCAATTGAGGAATTCAAGATCTAAAATCTTGAATTCATTCCCAAGCTTGGGTTTGATCCATTTGATACCAACATCATCACTTCTTGCTATAATCAAGCCACTCATATATATGCATATGTAGACAACTAGTCATCCTTCCCTCTTGAGGTATAGGGAACGGTTTGCATGACTTGAATTGTATCCACACCTACACAAATACTCCAGAAGCCTCTGATTCCATGATCTAGGGACTTTCTTTAAACCATACAATGCTTTCCTAAGTTTACAAATAAAATATTTAAGGTTTTCAAGTCCTAAGGGTTGGTTCATGTAGATTGTCTCTACAAGTCGTCATTAAGAATAGCATTCTTCACGTCCAATTGATATATTGTCCACCTCCTAGATATGCAAACCCCAATGATTTCCCTAATTTTGTTCATCTTTCAATTGGGCTGAATGTTTCTTCATACTCAATCCCATAGCCCCTTTGCCACAAGCCTTACTTTGTACTTAACAATTGAACCATCAAAAATTCTCTTGATTTTATATACCTTCTTGTTGCCAATTATTTTTTTAATTTGATGTCTGCAAAAGCACACAAACAACACAAGGAAGAAGAAGAAACTTGGTGCACAACACAACACTAAATGAATTACCAAGTGAATGTACAAGAATGAGTAACATGTTAGGATCATAGGCGTATATACAAGCTAGGCGAAGAAACCTCCTAAAGAGGGAAAAAAGTGCCCCAATAGTCCTAAGTGTGTTCCACACATCCCTACCAAAATATATCAACAAATCCCCCTTAGGAGTGATGCAGTGAATAAGGATTTGACACTCATGTATAAGGAAGTTTCAAGCTATGTGAAAAGAGATCAATCCACAAACGGAAGTAAGCCCAAAGATTTGCGAAAATCTTCAAACTTCTCCCTAGGTAGAGTCTTTTTGAAAAGACATGCAATGTTATCTTGTGTGGGCATATATGCCAAATTGATCTCTCTAGCAGAGGACCTCTCCTTGACATAATGATAGTGCACCTCAATGTGCTTTGTGCAAGCATGGAACACAAGGTTCCTCGCAACTACCAATGCACTCTGATTGTCACTAAGGATGGTGGTGGTAGAATATTGACCAACACCCAAATCAACCAAAAGGTATATGAGCCACACACACTCAATAGAAGTGACCACAAAAGGCTACTTCTTGCTCAACCAAGATATATATGAGCTACCAAGCATGAAGCAAAAGCCACTAGAAGACACATGAGTGTCCTAACAACTAGCCCAGTCAGAGTCCGAAAAATTATGCAAATCTGGCGGTAATGATCCCCTCTTGGGATAAAATAGTTCAAGTAATCGGGTACCACTCAAATAGAGAAAGATGCGCTTAACCACCTATCGATGCTTGACACTTGGGCAATGCACAAACCTGTTCATCTGAGAGACAACAAACTGAATATCAAGCCTAATTACGCATAAGTAAATCAAGCATCCAACAACCTACTGATAGAGAACAACATCAAATGCATCTCCAACATCATGAAGACCCAAATGTGACCTGTTTCATAGGAGTGGAAATAGGTTTGCAATTGTCAAGGTCAAAATGCTGCAATAATGTGTCAATATATTTTGTTTGACACAAAGCTATTCCTACATCAACTTGCATAAACTCAGTACCCAAATGGTGATGCAAATGCCCAAATCTTACATCTTAAAAGAGGCATGCAAATCAACCTTAAATTCAGCAATATGCTTCTCATTAGGACCAGTGAGCAGCATGTCATCAATACACAACAATGATAAGAAGTACATCATTTGAAAACTTAAACATATAAGGTGCTCAATTGGATTGTCAATATCATGTGCAATCGAGTAGGCATGTATCTTTTCATATGAAGCACGTGGTGCTTGCTTCAAGCAATGTAATTCCTTTTTCAACTTACACACTTTGTTTTCATATCCTTTTTGCACAAAACTACAATGCTAAGATACATACATTTCTTCATGTAATTCACCATTCAAAAATGCATATTTTCAGTACAACTGATGTACATTCCAACCATGATGAGCTAGACGTGCACAAATGCTATGAACAATTGTCATTCAGCAACTGAGTGCAAGGGTTTCATAGAAAATAATGCCTCTCTTGAGCATAAACTTTTGCAACAAGCCTAGCTTTGTACATGTCAACCATCCAATTTTTTTGAATTTTATGCTTCATCAAAAGGAAAAGTTTCATTCTCGTCGCAAAGACTAGAGACAACCATTGTATAGCAATCTGATGCAAAAGAAGCACTATGAGAGCATGAGTGTGTACGATATGACAAAGGTGCATCTAATTTGCTATCTCTCAACATCTGCACCAACCATTTAGACATGGTTTTAGCCTCTTCTATGTCAACCCTCTCATCAACAAATGCATCATGTAAATCTGCATCAAAAATGGAATGATCTGCATCACCATGTGGAACCTATAAAGGCTGCAAAATTGCCTCATTTTGACCAACAATTGACTATCCATATGTAAAAAGAGGCAAAAAAAGTATCACACACATCTTTGGAGCTAACTGGTGTTTCTTAAATACATGAAAATAATGACTCAATTCAATCGTCCACAAAAACAACATCGTGGCTAGCCAAAATGTGTTTAGTTTGTGGATGATACAGATGATAGCCTTTGCTTTCAGAACTACACCCAAAAAAAATACATCTCACTCCTTTATCATCCAATTTCCTATGTTGCTATTCACGCACTAATGCATATGCCAAACAACCAAAGACACAAAGATGAGCAACAGCTGGCTTGCGACCATGCCAAGCCTCATATGGAGTGATGGATTGTGTTGATTTGGTGGGATACTTGTTAAGTACATAAGCTGCACACATAACAACTTAAGTACCATAAGCTGCACACATAACAACCTCAAGCCAGAAGGTATGCAATAAAGCCTGACTTTTGACCATACATCTCGCCATCTCCATGAGAGACATGTTCTTTTTTTCAACAACTCCATTTTTTTGAGGTGTATACAACACTATACATTGATTCTTTAGCCCACGTTCAGCCATAAATGCATTAAAATCAGAAGACATGTATTCCCCACTCAATCAAAATAGAGGGTGAGCAATTTACATGCTGACAAAATTTCAAACATAACAAGAATTTTTTTGAAGCACATAAACACTTCGGAATTTTCTTCCAATGGATACATCCATGCATGCCTAGAATAATCATCCATAAAAGTCATGAAGTAAAGGTAGTTCCAAAAGAAGGTGTCAACATAGGACCACTAATATCACTATGAACAAGCTGCAATTAATGAGAAACTTGAACTAAACCATCTTTAGGGAAGGAAGAATGCTGCATTTTGCCCAAAATACATCATTCAGAGACATGTTTACAAAGTGCCTCAAGTTTGGGTAGAGAGGACACCATTTCATATTTCTGCCGACATAGCAAACTAGCATAATTCAGATGACCAAATTGTACATGCCAAAGCTTTGCATCTGAGATAGCCTGAAAATCTTGTATTGCATATGCTAAATCATTCATAGATTTTGCATAGTCTATGAGTTTATACAATGCCAAAAGCAGTAATAACATCACCATTATATCTGTTATCAATAGATTTGACAACCAAGCCAATCTTGCCTAATGTTGAAACTGACAACAGATTATTCTTGATCCCTGGCAAAAAAAAACACTGACAATATGAAAGAACTACAATCAACAGTAGTAAGAATGATCTTACCAACTCCTATTATAGAATAAGAGGATTTGTTAGGATATGTGCCAATATTGCCTATAGGGGCAGGCTCAAGTGAACTGAAGAATCTGTGCTATGAGGTAATATGTTTGGTTGGCCCTCTATCAAAGTAATAAACATCCGAGTCTACAACAGATATGCATTGCTCATGAGAAGACTGTTCATAGCTGCAAACAATAGTAAACACCCACTCTTCATTCTGCACAAGATTACAAGACTTTGTTTTAAGTATAGAGGCCTCTACAACAACCATTATATCCTCTTTCTTCTTTGCCTCTTTTGCAACCAGTTTTGGACAACTCTTTATGACATTATCATTTTCCTTTACAGTATTTACAGAATTGTTTCTACTTTTCCATTTTCTTTTGATCTTTGTCTTCCTTCTTCACATGTGCAACATTAGCAAATTTCTACTTACTAATAGATGATCTCCATTTATCTTTGCCCTTTTAACTAGCTAAGAAAGCTTGATCTGCAATATGGGATCTTCGATTGCTTTTCATCATCGATTGAAGAGTAGAAGTAAAACTCTGATATGAATATGAAAGATCATGAAGAATAGTATGCAAAAGTGAACTATCTAGTGAAACTTCATCAAGAAAATTCAATTTCTCCTTCAAATATTTGATCTTTGTCAAAAAATTGTCCATGGAATCTCCTTCATTCATGTGCTCACTCTCCAATTGTTTTTGGAGATAAGCAACAAAAGCCTCATTTCTTGCCTAGTATAAGGTTGTAAGTGTATCTCAAGCATCCTTGGCTATCTTGCAAGAGCAAATGTGAGAGATAATGGCATGTTTGATAGACAAATCTATCAATGCATGTGCATGAACATTTCTGCTATCCCAACAAAGTTGCTCTATAGTAGGTGCAACAAGAACCGCAACACGAACATGAATCTAAAGATCATCATCTTTAATACCATCTGCATCACCTTCAATAACTGCATTCAGAGGTCAAAATGAGCTCAGATCCAAGTTTTCATGGCCATAGAGTGAATCCCTAAGTATGTTAATCAATTTTTGTGCGATTTTGAGATTTGATTGGAGGGGTGTCGACAATGTTGGAGTTTGATGTCTACAAAAGTACACAAATAACACGAGGAAGACGAAGAATCTTTGAGCACAACACAACACTGAATGAATTACTAAGTGAATGTACAAGAATGAGTAATCTGTTAGGGTTATAGATGTATATACAAGTTGGGGGGAAAAACCTCTTAAAGAAGGAAAAAGTGCCCCGATGGTCCTAAGTGTGTTCACACACATCACTACCAAAATATATCAACAACTACCTTCATCCCTTATTGTCTCCACATAAAACTCTAAGTGTTTTTGCCTTAAAGGGCTTTGTACTCTTCTTTCATAGCTTCTTGCCACTCCTTTGTGTCCTTGATCTCTTCATATGTAGATGGTTCATGATCTTATATAACCCTAGACATGAAAGCATAATTGCTAGCAATATAACTATCATAGACAATCCTTGAGCTTGGATTTTTTACCCTTTTTGACTTTCTTTCTTCTTGCTTTGAAGGGTCAAAACTCCTTTGTCTTGGTTCTTTGATCTTGGGCTTTGATATTTCTCTGCTTTGATGTTGCTCCCCCTTCTAACATAGGTTCTTCAAAGTCTTCAACTTCATGCTCATATTTATCAAGTGCCACCAATCTTGCCTTTCTTTTATTCATTGATTGATGAGAAAAGTACATGCTTGAGCTTCTTTGTATGCTTGGACCATTGATTTCCAAGCAATCTTGGACCCTAGTTGTGTAGTTCCTCTTTGCCTCCTTAATGTCTTTATCTTGCAGTGGAACTTTCATCAGTAAAGGCATGGGGGAAGTATTCTCCCCCTCCATTTGAACTTAGGGTTTTGATGTACCAACCTGTTTTCTTTTCAACCAGTGCCTTGAACATTTTCAACACATCAAACATATATGATTTTTTTTAATACAATAGAATCATACTTTTCTTGAGAAATCATCAATGAAGGTTATAAGATATCTATTACTTGCAAGAGAGGACTCTTTGGTTTGCCTCCACACATTTTTGTGTGTAACGTCCAACACACTATGTGCTACATATCCACTATTCTTGAAGGGTTGGCTAGTAGACATGCCTAGTTGGTAAGCTTCACACATCTCATGCAACATTTATAATGAAAAATGTGGAAAAAGTCTTATCAATTTCATATATTCCATGGCCCTTAACCTTTTAATGTTGATATGGACACACCTTTTGTGCCATAGATCCAATTTTCCTATCCTCTTGTCTCCATAGGTGATGAAAATTGCCTTGTTTCTTTGCCTATTGTAAATGTCAAGAATGAACATTCTATCTTCCTTCTTTCCCTTGCCTCTCAACTCATAGCCATTCCTTGGGTCTTCAAGAAAGCATCCTTTGTGGTTGAACTTTACTTGTATTGCCTTTTAATCATCTTCCAAATAGAGATACATTCTCTGTAATAGTAAAAGCATGCAATACCTCAAATAGTCCTCTTTACATTGTGTAATAGTAAGAACATGCAATACCTCAAATAGTCCTCTTGGTTTATGGTTGCCTTCAAGCTTCACATCTCCCATTTGTTGGATCTCATGCTTTGCTTTGTCTCCTGGCTCCAGAAATCCTCTTTTCTTGGATGCTTGAAGATTTCCCAAATACTCATCTCTATATGAAATGTGGTTACTATAACCACTATCTATATACCACATCTCATCATGTGGTTGAGCTCCAGAAATCCTCTTTTCTTGGATGCTTAAATATTGCTCAAATCCTCCTCTTTATATGAAATGTGGTTACTACAACCACTATCTATATACCACATCTCATCATGTGGTTGAGCTTCAAAGATAAAAAATTCTCTTTTTTTTAATTGATTTAGGTGTTAGCATAGTTACCTTGCCCTTTGTAATTGTTCCCACCTTGATTTTATCAACAATCCTTGGCATAATTGTTGATATATTTGAGAAGTGATGTGTGTAAACACACTTATGATAGTGGGGGCACTTTTTTCCCTCTTTAGAAAGTTTTTTCCCCCATATTGTATATATGCCTATAAACCTAACATGTTACTTACTTACAAAGTGCACCTACAACAAAGCAAAGGATGAGAAGATGGAGGATGTTGCGAAGAAGAGCATGCATGACTGAGAAGGAAGTTCTAAAGTTGCAAAATAGACAAAGATGGAGCTGATGAGGGTCCAAAAATTCCAAACTATGCTCCTTTTTATGTGGAAAAACATCTTTCTAATGTTCAAATCCAAATTGCATGAAAATCCTCCATACATGTAAGGGCCAAAGAATCCCTGAGCCTCTTGAGTGATTGCTTAACCTCTAGGTCTCCAATGCATTATTCATAACTTGAATTAGAGCTCAAATGTGGGTTTACGACTATCTTTAATTATGGAAGACACTAGAATGTGAACATGTCCCAATGTTAAAAAATTCCTATAAAATACAATGTTCCCTCTCATTTGTAAATCCTATTTGGCCTATGTATTCTTCTCAATCTTGTCAATAGAAGTGAGTTTATTGAATCTTGTGTCCACTGGCTTTTGCGAGGGGCTTGTACACTTGCTTGCATGTGTGTGTGCATGTATGCATGTATTTCCCTTGAATATCTTGTTAGGAGCTTGGTTGGAGATCTTCATACCACTAAAAAGCATCTTACATTGACATTTATGGGTTGCATTACTCATCCTTGATGCCCAGTTGAGCTTGTTGTAGCTTGGGAAAGTCCATGGCATAACAGCATTCCACTCCCTAAAGGCTCTCGGATGGCCATTGGTTGGATTCTTTCCCAACCTAGTATTGGACCAATCCCACTTATCCAACCCCCAAAGTACTTTGCCCATGAGGTATTTCGACATTCTATGCTTCCAAGGTTGATAGTTGCTTTGTCAAGTCTTCTTATTTGTGTTGAATTCATCCATACCTTCTTTTCTCTAGGATTGTGAACTATTTTTATACCTCTTTGAAGTTACATTAGTGTAAAAGTAAACTAATATTACCTCCAATATTATATTTCCTTTTGAAAGACTCCAAATATATTTGACTTGACTAGGATTAGGTGCTCTCTTTGATTCAAGAACTTCTTCCAACCACCTTTGGTGATGGAACCTTTGAAACACTAACTCCAATAGATCCTTTGCTTTTTATTTCATGTCATCCAAACAATTTACGATGATTTGATACCACTATTAGGAGGTTTGGAAACTCCCTATGAAGCTAGAATCACAATGTAACCTCCCACCATACGCACACAAATGCACATTGTTTTGAAGCTTTGGTTATTTCTAAGAGATGGTGCAAAGATTTCCCAAGAGGTTTTGCACACTCAAAGTATATTATATGTTTTTCAAATAAAACAAACATCATTCAAAATGAATACTCATACATCAGGTGGCAGTGCGTGCAAAACAGACTATTTAAGCTACACTCTTCGTCACTCAAATCCTATACAGATTAGATCATGAGACTTAACCCAAGTTTAAATTACTCTATTAGTTAACCAAAATGTTCAAACCATAAAAATGGATTCCCTAACCCAAACTTGGGATTGAAGTAAGTAAAGGGATTGTTTGCTAGAGCCTAGCACTCAAAGAACTCCCGACTACACATAAAGAATGCACAAGGCTGCACAAAAAGTCATGATCCAAAGCTATTATAGACAAGACGAATGAGATCCTACAATCTAGGAGTAAATTTTCCTTAAATTATTCCTCCTTAATTTTTTTGACGGGTATCTTTTCCACAAATGTTTACTTAGCTTGACTTTTAACAAGCAACACATAGAGAAACTCCAAGATTTATGGGAATAAACCATTCAAGAGGTGGTGAAATCACTTTGAATCTTCGACAACTCCAAGAAGCTTCAAGTTATCATAGCCATGAAAAATCACATCAAGCACCTTACAAGGCAACCCCACCCTAGGCAACTATGAAGGGTCTTGTTAGGTATGATAAAATTTAGGAGGGGCAATTGTTGGCTATCGATTGAAAATTCTCACGTTGTCCTGTTGATCTCGATGAACCCCTCCAGTTTTGGAATAATTCCAGCACATCGTTTGAGGTCCAAACTACATAGCGGACATTTAAGTCTCTTACTCACAGAGATCGAAGCTTTTATAATTCGCTTAGCCACGGGTAGTCTACATATTCTCTCTCTCTCTCTCTCTCTCTCTCTCTCTCTCTCTCTCTCTCTCTCTCTCTCTCTCTCTCTCTCTCTCTCTCTCTCTCTCTCTCTCTCTCTCTCTCTCTCTCTCTAATTACCCATAAGGGGCAATACTCATAGCCTCTCGCATGAGTGCCACTTGTCACTTATGTGAGTATCCTACTCAATAAATCTAAGAGATGTTTCACACCTCTTACTCATGACTCATGAACAATACTCCATGTTACATTTCCTTCCCCTTAACTCCATTTTTGTCCTCAAAAATGGTATTGGAAGGCCTATGAGAAAGAGAGAATATATTAAAACAACACTCCCACTAAATCCCCATGTATTACAATACATGGTCACATCTCCATGTTGTTTCCCCGTATCATTCCCCTTAAGAAGATTCTTGGGAAGGTAATCTAAAGTTGGGAAACCGTCTCTAAAGGGTGCTAACCCACTCCCCTGTAGCAGTATCTTCTAAACTATCTTTCCACTTAACTAGACACTCTTTATATAAGTGACTTCTCGTCCGTTTTTCTCGAGTGCATAATATACTCTCTGGCTCATGTCGAATAGATTGAACATAAATAGGCTCTAGTACCTCACTCTCTGGAATGATGTTGTCATATTCACCCAGTATTTTCTTAAGCCGACCAACATGAAATATTGGATGGATCTAGCTATTCTCTGGAATTTGGAGCTGGTAAGCCATCTTTCCTATTCTCTTAAGTATTTGGAAAGGTCCACAATACCTAGGAGATAATTTTGGACAAGGTCCCGTCTTCATGGCTTCATATCTAGATGGAACTCTAAGATAAACTTGCTCTCCTACCTCAAAGTTGATATCTCTCCTTTGAGGATCAGCATAGGCTCTAGCCCTATCCTGAGCTCTCCTAATACTCTCCTTGGCAAGTCTAAGCATATCATTCATCTCTTCCAAGAAGTCCTTTGCAGCTTGAACTTTCTCATTCTGCAATCCTACTGCAGAAGGAGCTCTTGGTTGAAATCCGTACATAAGCATAAATGGACAATGCCCAGTGGAAGAGTGCTTGGCACTATTATATGCAAACTCTATTATAGGTAAGTACTCTTCCTAGTTATTTTGCCTTTTGTTCACATATGCTCGAAGCATGCCCTCTAAGATTTGGTTAACCCTTTTTGTTTGCCCATCCGATGATGCTCGACCATACTCATGCTAATCTTTGTATACAACCTTTTGAAGATCGCTCTCCAAAAGTGGCTAGTAAACTTCCTATCCCAATTCGAAACTATGTCTGAAGGAAGACCATATAACTGGTATAGGTTCTCTACAAAGAGTCTAGCCAACTCAGGTGTTTTCACTATAGTGCATGTCGGAATAAACCTAACCATTTTGGTTAACCTATCCACAATTACCCTGACAGAGTCGTGCCCTCTCTGTGTCTTAGGTAATCCAAGTATAAAGTCCATAAAGATACTCTCCCACTTCCCATTGGGAATATCCAATGGGTGGATTAGTCCTCCAATCCTCAACCTTTCAGCTTTATTGATCTGGCATTTAGTGCACTTAAGCACATACTCTAGGACGTCCTTATGAAGTCCAAGCCAGTAAAATTGCCTCTTAACAAGATCATAAGTCTTGTTACCTCTTGGGTGTCCTGCGCTAGGTTTTTCATGACACTCATACAAAATGTGTTGTCTCATCTCAAGATCTCTAGGGACAAACACCTTAACCTTTATATAAAAAATATCCATCATGGACACTGTAATTCTTCCACTTGAATCCTTCTTGAGTACCCATCGATACTCCATCCTCAATAGAAACCCGTTATCATGATGCCCATTCTCTATGGCTTCCCAAATCTCGGAATATGCAAGATCGGGCCTATAGTTTCCTCTGATGGACTCAGCTAGCTCACTAGCTATTTGAGTAAAACTCAGTCCATTGAGCATAGGCATGCGGCTAAGTGAATCAACCACTACATTAAACTTTCCCTTCCTATATATAAGCTCATAATCAAATGCCTGAAGGTTCTCTACCTATTTGGCCGTACGATCCTTAAGATCTATTTGATTAGAAAGCCACTTAATGCTCTCTTGATCAAACACTATTGTAACTTTGGCACCATGTAAATAATTGTTGGAGTTAGACATCTGGAGAAGCATGCGAACAATACAAGGAAGAAGAAGAAGCTTGGATCTCAACACACGATACTGAATTTATTACCACTAGAATGTACAAAGATAAGTAGCCCATTAGGGCAATAGGCGTATATACAATCCAGGGGAAAAAAACTCCTAAAGAGGGAAAAAAGTGCCCCGGCGGTCCTAGTGTATTCATACACATCACTACCTAAATATATCAACAAATCCTCCTTGGTAGTGATGCGGTGAACAAGGAGCTGGCACTCATGTATAAGGAAGTGCAAAGCTATGTGGAAATCACTCCACAAAAGGAAGTAAGCCCAAAGCTTTGCAAAAAAGCTTCAAACTTCTCCCTAGGCAGAGCCTTCATGAAAAGGTATGCAATGTTCTCTTGCATGGGCACATATGCCAAGTTGATCTCCCGAGCAGAGAACCTCTCCCCTCTCCCTGACATAATGTTAATGCACCTCAATGTGCTTAGTGCGACCATGGAACACAGGGTTCCTCGCAATTGCTAATGTGCTCTGACTGTTAGTGAAGATGGTGGTGGCAGAAGACTGACCAACACCCAAATCAGCCATAAGGCGTCTGAGCCACACACACTCAATAGTTGCTATGAAAGCTGCCCTATACTCAGTCTCACAACTAGAAGTGGCCACAGTAGGTTGCTTCTTACTCAACCAAGATATACATGAGCTACCAAGCAAAACAATCCAACTAGCTGAGTACCACTCAAGTAGCAAAAGATGCGCTTAACCACCTGCCAATGCTTGACTCCTGGGCAATGCATAAACCTGCTCATCTGTGAGACAGCAAACTAAATATCTGGCCAAGTAATGCATAAGTAAATCAGGCATCCAACAGCCTGCCGATAGAGAATGGCATCAAATGCATCTCTAGCATGAAGACTCAATCGTAAACCTATCTCCATAGGAGAGGCAATAGGCTTACAGTCTTCAAGGCCAAAACACTACAATAATGTGTCAATATATTTTGTTTGACACAAAGCCATTCCACCATCAACTTGCATAAACTGAATCCCCAAATAGTGATGCAAATGCCCCAAATCAGACATCTCAAATGAGGCATGCAAATCAGCCTTAAAATCAGCAATATGCTTCTCAATAGGACCAATGGGCAGCATGCCATCAACATAGACAACAATGGTCAGAAGCACATCATTAGCACGCTTAACATATAAGGTGCTCTCAGTTGGACTATTCTTAAAACCATGTGCATTCAGATAGGCATGTATCTTCTCATACCATGCACCTGGTGCTTGCTTTAAACCATATAATGCCTTCTTTAACCTACACACCTGGTTTTCATGCCCTTTCTGCACAAAGCCATGGGGATGAAAAATATACACTTCTTCATGCAAGTCACCATTCAGAAATGCAGTTTTAATGTCCAACTAATGTACATTCCAACCATGATGGGTTGCAAGTGCACATGTGCTCCGAACAGTAGTCATACGGCATGTAGGTGCAAAGGTCTCATCAAAATCAATGCCTCTTTCATGTGCATAACCCTTTACAACAAGCCTAGCTTTATACCTATCAATTGTACCATCAGGTTTACGCTTCAGCTTGTATACCCACTTAGTGCCAATCGCCTTCTTGCCAGGAGGCAAGTCACATAAAGACCAAGTACCATTCTTCATTATTGCATCATATTCAGATTGCATAGCAGCCATCCAATTTTCTAAATTTTGTGCTTCATCAAGTGAAACAGGCTTAGTCTCATCATGGAGACTAGATGCAGCCATAGCATAGCAATCTGATGCAAAAGAGGCACTATGAGAGCTTGATCGAGTATGATATGACAGAGGTGCATCTAATTTGTTGTCACGCAAGGTCTACACCAGCCATTTTGGCATAGTTCTTGCCTGCTTAATATTATCTCTCTCATCAATAAGTGCATCATGTAAATCTGCATCAGAAATGGAATTGTCTGCATCATCACATGAAACCTGCAAAGGCTAAGAAGATGCCTCATTAGGACCAGCACTAGACTGTCCACCTGTAAAAAGAGGCAGCAAAGTATCATACATGTCTTTGGAGCTAACAGATGTCTCCTTAGTACATGAAAGCAATGGCTGAATAGCATCTTCCACAAAAACAACATCACGGCTAACTAGAATGCATTTAGTCTATGGATGATACAAACGATAGCCTTTACTTTCAGAACTGTATCCAACAAAAATACATTTTACTACTTTATCATCCAATTTTTTGCAATGTTGTTCGGGCACTAATGCATATGCCAAACAACCAAAAACATGTAGATGAAAACAGATGGCTTGTGGTCATGCCAAGCCTCATATGGAGTGATAGACTGAAGTGCTTTAGTGGAATACCTGTTAAGTACGTATGTTGCACACATGACGGCCTCAAGCCAGAAACTATGTGGTAAAGCCTAACTCTTGACCATACACCTCTCCATCTCCATGAGTGACATGTTCTTTTGTTCAACAACTCCATTTTGTTGAGGTGTATACGACACTGTACACTGGTGTTTTATCCCACGTTCAGCCAGAAATGCATTAAAATCAGAAGACATATATTCCCCCCCTCGATCAAAACGGAGGGTGCCCATTTTACATGTTGACAGATTTTCAGCCAAAACAAAAACTATCTGAAGCACATGAACACTTTTGACTTTGCTTTCAATGGATATACCCATGCATGCCTGAAAAAATCATCGATGAAAGTCACAAAGTAAAGATAATTTCCAAAACAAGGTGTGTGCATAGGACCACAAACATCAGTATGTACAAGCTACAATTTCTGAATAGCCCGAACTGAACCATCTTTTGGAAAGGATGAATGCTGCATTTTGCCCAAAATATAGCCTTCACAAACATGTTTTCCAGGTTCCTCAAGTTTGGGCAAAGAGGACACCATTTCATATTTCTGGAGGTGTAGCAAACTAGCAAAATTCAGATGACCAAAGCGTGCATGCCAAAGCTTTGCATCTAAAATAGCCTAAGAATCATATACTACACATGCCGAATCATTTACAAATCTTTCATAGTCTATGAGCTTATACAGCCCACGACATAAAATGCCAAAAGCATTAATCACGTCGCCATTTGATAGATCATGAACTGTACATGTGTCATCAACAAATTTCACAACCAAGCCAATCTTAGCTAATGCAGAAACTGATAACAGATTTTTCTTGATCCCTAGCACAAAGAAAGCATCTGACAAAGTGAAAGAACTACCATCAACACTAGTTAAAATGATCTTACCAAGCCCCATAATAGGATAAGAGGAGTTGTTGGCGCATGTAACAGTATTCCCTATAGGGGCAAGCTCGAGTGAAGAGAAGAAACTACGTTGTGAGGTAATATGTTTGGTCGCCCTACTCTCAAAGTACCAAACATCTGAGTCTACTGCAGACATGCACTGCTCATGAGAAGATGGGTCAAAATTGCAAACAGTAGTAAACAGCCATTCTTCTTCCTGCACAAGATTAGCAGACTCTGTTTTTGGTGTAGAGGCCTCTACAACAACCATTCCAGCCTCTTTCTTCTTTGCCTCTTTAGCAGCCAATTTTGGACAGTTCTTTATGATATGATCATTTCCTTTACAATACTTGCAAAACAATTTTTGCTTTTCTGATTTCTTTTCATGTCTGTCTTCCCTCTTTGATTATGCAGAATTAGTAGATTTCTGCTTACTAGTTGAAGAGCTCCATTTTCCTTTGCTCTTCTGACTAGCCAGGAAAGCTTGATCTACAACATGCATAATGGACCTATTCTGCCTGGATTGATCCTCTTGCAACAAAACAGAGACTAACTCCTCAAAAGACAAGGCATTTGGATCGCCTTTCATCATCAATCAAAGAGTAGAAGCAAAACTCTGATATGAATCATGAAGACCATTCAGAACGGTCTGCACAAGTAAGCTATCTGGTATAACTTCATCAGCAAAAATCAACTATTCCTTCAAGTCTTTGATCTTTGTTAGAAAATTGTCCATAGAATCACCTTCATTCATGTGCTCACTCTCCAACTGTTTTCAGAGCTAAGCAACACGAGCCTCATTCCTTGCTTGGCACAATGCGGTAAGTGTATCCCAAGCATCTTTAGCTGTTCTGCAAGAGCAAATATGAGGAATAATGGCATGTTTGACAGACAAAGCTATCAATGCTTGTGTCTGGGCATCTCTGCATCCCAACGAATCTGCTCTACAGTAGGTGTAGCAGAAACCACAACACAAATAGGAATATGCAGAATATCATCATCTTCGACACCTTCTGCATCAGCTTCAGTACCTGCAATTGTAACAGCTGCAGGTGTAATAGGACGGTTTTCAACACCTTGCACAATGCTCCATAGTCCTTTTGCAACCAATACATGTCATATCATATAAGCCCATAACGGGTAGTTGGTACCATCCAACTTATCCTCAACAGCCAACATACGGAATACATCATTGCTTTCAGCCATAGCCGGTGACTAAAATACCTTGATGTAGAAAATTGACAATATCTCAAAAAGTTGAGTAGAACTGCCCAGACAAATTCTGTTAGACCTATAGCAGACTTCGAGACGCTTATATTGGCGAACCAAAACTGGTATATACCTTTCGCAAAGAAAGACGAAATAGCCTGCATAAGCATTGCAATAGTGCGTTCTGAGGCTGAAATGAGCTCAGATCCCGATTTCGGCACCACAAAGTGAACCCGTTTTGATCTCGAAAACACGCTGAGTATGCTCACCAAAATTTGTGTGATTCTGAGACTGCAACCGGAGGAGTGTCGACGACACACTGATACCAATTGTTGGAGTTAGACGTCTGGGGAAGCACACGAACAACACAAGGAAGAAGAAGAAGCTTGGAGCTCAACACATGATACTGAATGTATTACGACTAGAATGTACAAAGATAAGTAGCATGTTAGGGCAATAGGCATATATACAATCCGGGGGGAAAAAACCTCCTAAAGAGGGAAAAAAGTGCCTCGGCGGTCCTAGTGTGTTCACACACATCACTACCTAAATATATCAACAATAATGACGCCACTTCTTCAAAGCATGGACAATTGCATAGAACTCCTTCTCATAGATGGAGTAATTCTTCTGAGTCGGTTCTAGTTTCTTACTCACAAAGGCTATTGGTCGACCATCCTGAACTAAAGTTGTTCCTATAGCAAAATCACTCGCGTGAGTCTCAACCACAAAGGGTTTATTGGGATTTGTTATATATAAAAGTGGAGTTGTAGAAATTTCTACTTTCAATTTCTCCATACTTCACTTCTGTTTGTCTCCCCAATGAAAGGCTTTCCCTTTCTTTAAGTTGTTCTATCATCAAGACAGCAATTTTGGCATAATTCTTAATGAATCTTCAATAGAAGCCTCATAAACCTAGGGAGATATGTAGCTCTTCGAGGTTTCTGGGATGTGGCCATTCCATAATAGCCCTTAATTTTTTAGGATCCATCTGGATTCCATTCTGGGAGAATCTATGCCCAAGGTATCTAACCTCTGTTTTGAAAAATTCACAATTTGACTCCTTAGCAAAGAGTGAATTTTCCCTTAAAACTTGGAATACGTTTCTTAAGTGTTCCAAGTGCTCCTATTCTGATCTACTATAGATCAGAATACCATCTAGGAACTCTACTACAAACTGCCCTAGATAAGGTCATAATACACTATTCATGAGTTTCATGAAAGTGGCAGGAGCATTGGTGAGACCAAAAGGCATCACCAAATACTCATAGTGCCCATATCTAGTCCTGAATGCAGTTTTGGGGACGTCCTTTGCCTAATCTTAATTTGATGATAAGAAAATCAAAAGGAGAATCTTTGAAAGAGAGAGAGAGAGAGAGAGAGAGAGAGAAACCCTTGCACATATCCAAAAATAGCT
>MU260080.1:485000-627500 GCA_020310875.1 Ceratopteris richardii | reverse complement strand
TTAGTTCCAACATGTTGAATATCAATATCTTCATTCACCACCTTCTGTCAAATATAGTGATAGTGCACTTCAATGTGTTTTGTTCTTGCATGGTACACTGGATTAGATGCGAGCTATAATGAACTTACATTATCTCCAAAGAGTAGTGGACGTGTTGTAGATAGATTCATATCTTCATAAAGCTTCAAATACCACATAATCTCACATGTTGCATTTGTAAGGCTTCTATATTCATCTTCTGTGATTGAAAGTGCTACTGTAGGCTGTTTTTTTAGAACTCCATGAAACTAAATTATTACCTGCAAATATCAGATATCCACCTGTCATCCTTATTTCCAGCCCAATTTGCATCACTGTATGCTTTCAAATCCATACCTTCATGATATTTATAGCTCAAACCTTCATTTAATGTACCCTTCAAATATCTTAAGACCCTTTTAGCTGCTTGCATATGTACATCAATGGGTTTGTTCATGAATTGAGACAATGTACTTATGCTAAATGTAATATCCGGCCTTGTTAAAGTTACATATATAAGAGAACCAATCAAAGACCTTTAGATAAGTGGATCTTCTAAAGTTTCACCATCTTCAGCATTGTACTTCACATTGGGTTCCATTGGATTACTGATACTCTTGCAATGCTCCATGCTATATTTCTTTGACAAATCTGAAATATACTTCCTTTGTAGAAGATATACACCATCGCCCTTCTTCATAAATTCGATTCCAAGAATTTATGTCAGTTCTCCTAAATCTGAAATTTTAAATTCAGATCTAAGCTTTGCTTTAATCCTGGCTATCTCACCTTCATTGTTTCTTGTTATTATCAAGTGATCCTTCAACCTTAACATGCAATGATCCTTCAACCTTAATATACAAAGAAGTATCTGCATTTGAATACTTGTATCCCTACTTTTCAAGAAACTTTACCAATCTAAAATTCCAAGCCCTTGGAGCCTGCTTGAGATCATACAATGCTTTCAAGAGTTTACATACATGCATACGCTTCTTGGGATCTTCATAAACTGCTGGTTGCTCCATGTACACATCTTCTTTTAAATCACCATTAAGAAATGCATTTTTTATATCTAATTGATAAAGATTCCATACCTTGCTTGTAGCAACACTTATTAATGTCCTTATCGTTGATATCTTTTCAACAAGAGAAAATGTCTCCTCATAATCGATGCCAGAACTCTGTGCATAACCTTTACAAACAAGCCTTGCTTTATATCTACTTATTGAACCATCACTGTTTCTCTTTATCTTGTATACCCATTTGTTACCGATTACCTTCATGTTAGGTTGCCTTGGAACTAAACTCCATGTATTGTTCTCATACAAATCTGTCATTTCTTCATCCATTGCTTTAATCCATTTCTTTACCTTTGATGCTTCTTTAAAAGTTATTGGTTCTTGCTCCTCAAGAAGTTTTTCCATATAAGCTTCATGAGAAAATCTTTGTGGTTGCCTTCTTTCTCTTACTGGATACCTTGATTGACTTCTTGTCCTATCATGCTTTTCTTGCCTTCGAGTTTGAGCTTTTCTTGACATAGAACCTTCACTTTCTTCTTCTTGTGACTCAATTTCCTTTGAAATCAAATCGAGAATTTTCTTCAACTTTTGATTGGGGGGAGTTATCTCTTCATGTGTAATCTGACTTTCTGGTGAGCTTGGAGAACTTGGCTCTTCTTCATGACTTCTTGTAGTTTCTTCTTCATCTACCTGCACTTCATGTTTATACCAAGATTTATCTTCATGAAAAATAGTATCTCTCGAAATAGTTACCTCTCCCGTATCTGGGTTCATACATCTATATCCTGGTTGCCCTTCTGCCATACCAATAAAAACCATTTTTTGTGACCTTGGATCCAACTTTGACCTTAACTATTGTGAAACATGAACAAAACATATGCTTCCAAAAATTCTACAATTAGAAATATCTGGTTTTGATCCATAAAACAATTCATAAGGTGCTTTTTGTACATGACTTTGAGTAGGTGGTAACCTGTTCATCACATAAATTGCCATATTGCATGCTTCAGCCCAAAAAGTAAGTGGTAAGTCCTTTTCATTTAACATACACCTACCCATCTCCAAGATAGACTTGTTTCTTCTTTCGGTCACACCATTTTGTTGAGGTGTGTATCTGTTTGTAGTCTCCTTTTTAATTCCTTCTTCCTCCAAAAATGCAAGAGACTAATTAGAAAAGTACTCACCTCCTCCATCTGATCTCAATCTTCTTATGCTTCAACCTGTTTGGTTTTCAACCAATGATTTAAACTTCTTGAACATATTAAACACTTCGGATTTGTATTTCATAAAATAAATGAATGTAAACTTTTAGAAGTCATCAATAAATGTTACAAAAGTATTGCTACCTGCCATGGACTCTTCTTGAGATGGTCCCCATACATCAATATGAATCAAGTCCAAAATACCTCTGCTTTGCAATCCTGCTTTTGAAAAAGGACTTCGTACCTGTTTTCCAAACTGACATGCCTCACAAACAAAATCCAAATCTTGCTTAGGTAGTTGTGGTAAACCTTCAACCAATGATTTCTTTGCAATATCCTTTAACCTGCCAACACTGATGTGTCCTAATCTTTTATGTCATAAGTCTAATTGACTTACTTGAGTCCCATTAACCATTGTATAACCTGCATAATCTGGAACTTCAACTTCATAAGTAGATTATCTGTTTACATTTTGTCCTTTTATAACAAAATTCTTATCCTTCTTCTGATAAGCCTGCCACTGATTATTGTCAAAATCGACCTTCACTCCATTGTCCTCCATCTGTCCAACTGAAATCAAATTTCTTGTAATAGTAGGAACAAATAAAACATCTCTAAGAGTTACATGTTCATTAACTGGAGAATCACCAATGTAAACTACTTCATGCTCAGTACTATCTCCTATAGCAACTGTGACTCTTGAATCTGGCTTGTGTAAGTTCACAAACATATTCATGTTATGACTCATGTGGTTTGAGCAACCACTGTCTACATACCAAGTTTTGTTGTTTACCTTCCTCTTATGTGTCTCTGTATGCATAGCCATAAGAATGTTTTCATTCTGTGTCTGAGCCTCCTCTTGCACTATGTTATTGTTTTGATGCATGTGATCTTGGCCTCTTCCTCTTTGTCATCCTCTAAAACCACCTCTTCTATTTGGGTTGGAGAAACAATCCCTGGCATAATGATCAACTTTACCACAATAATGGCAAGTAAAGTTACCTTGCTGATTTGGTTGAGTCTGTTGACTTTTTTGTGTTGTTCTTCCTCCTCTAGTAGCATTAAAGCTTCCTCTTCCTCTTGCATTGTTGTTGAATCTTCCTCCTCTCCAATTTCCTCTATCTTTTGATCTATTTGATGAAGTATAAAGAGCTTGTCCTTGACTACCTCTTTGTGAATGATAAGAGTTGCCATCTTCTATGTTGATTCCTTCAATCATCATGAGCATTTGTAAATATTCAAAGGATGGTAGATTCTCTCGTGTCATGATAGATGTAATGAAAAACTTTTATCTTTTATCTTCTCTGAAGCCATTTAACATGCTATTAAACTTTATATCCTCACTGGGAGATGCATCAGTAGAGGCTAATGCTTCAATAAGAGATTTTACCTCAAGAACATAATCATTAATTGATTAACGTGGCTTCTTTTTTACTCTTGTTCACTCACCAATAAGTTATGTTTGCCTCGCTCTGTTGGTAGTTGCAAATAACCTTTCTAGAGACTCACAAGCCTCTCTACTAGTATTCAAACCTCTTATATGCCCAAGCATAAGTATTCGAAACTGTTTGTGAGATAATAAACAATACTCTTCTGTCTCTTTCGATCCATTTTTGCTCTCTTGCTCGATCTGCTTGTGTAGGAGCTTCTGATAATACCGGCTTCACTTTTGTACCTGTTATCAATCCCCAAAGACCTATAGATATGAGATAAGATTCCATTTTAAATTGCCACATGGGATAGTTTCTCCCATCTGATAACTTCTCAATTAATGCACTCAAATTTGCCATGTTGAATTGTTATAAACAAAAAAGAAAATTCAATAAGCTTTATGAAAGATCTAATAAAAAAACAAAAGCTCTAATACCACAATATAATGTTTACAAACTTGTAAACATCAAAGTACACAATGAAAGTGATGAGACCTCCCAAGATCTTCAAAAGATCAAATAAATATTTCCAAACTTCAAAAATCAAACTTTCCTCCAAACTTTCAAGAAAACAGAAATAGGTGACTGTAGCAAAAATAATCACCAGAAACTCTCTAAGCATAATTTCTCAAAAGTAATCATATATTCTGAAAGTAGACTCTAAGTAGCATGCTTTAGAAACAAAAAACGTCAAAAAAGATGGAGTATAGCTCCCAAACGAATAGATTGAAGTCAAGGTATGCGGAAGCCTGCAACAACAAGGTATGACTAACTGTCCGAATCGAAAACTGATGTACAACAGCAAGAAAACTCAAAGATCTATGGAAAATTTTGATATAGTTAGAAAGTATGAGAGCTAAGAAAAGTTCTCCAAGTGAAATCACTCAAAAAGACCTCATAACGACTGAGACATGAAAGTTTGAAAAGAGATGTCTCTGATGAGACACCGGATAGACAGAGGAAAGAAGATCTGCAAAAACACCTACCTGCGCAAAGTTTCTTCATTATAAATAGTATAAAAACTAATCTATTTATATAGTACAAGTTGTAAGCTTCGCAACGCAACAAGAATCACTCAATTTGACCACCTACACTAAGAGAACCACTCTTTTTATTGAGAGGTTGTCAACAGAAGCACCTTCCTTGTCTAAAAATAGACACCTCTCCTCAAATTTTATCTACTTTTACTCTAAAGTAGGAGATGTGAGCACCTCCACATGTTATTTATCATAAATAATAAACTCTAGAAGCCTAAAAAATAATACTTTAGAGCTTGTTCTTATGTAACATTAATCAAACTTGTTCATAAGAAAGGATCCAAGGATGACTTAAAGAATGGGAGACCTATCTCTTGTTTGACTTCCATTTACAAGATCTTTTCCTCCTTGACTAGAAGACTTATCCCCATTATGAACAAGATTATTCTCCTCGAGCAAAAAGGCTTCATTAGAGGTAGATACATTCTGGGTGCTATTATATTTATGTGGGAAGGGATGGATTATGTTAAAGACTCTTATCAAGACTTTTCTTCTTCGAAGTGAATTTTGACAAGGCTTGTGATAGAATGGATTGAAATGTATCCTTCAATCCCTCCATGACATAGAAGCTAAAAGGAACTTTATAAAATATGTTAGTATACTATTTGGAAATGCCTCCTCTAGGGTCTCTATGTTATTAAAAAGGGTCTCTATATGCATACTGAACTTTTATTTTTATTTTTATTTTTTTAAGAGTTTAATCAAAGGAGATATACGTACAAAAGACATATCCTGCTGCATAATGTTGCTAGAATATCTACGCTCACTTCAAAAGGCAAAATGATATTGTCGACAAATTCAATGATAATGGAATCCCATATGGTCGCCCACGCAATGGAGGTATAAATTCAAAGCTTTGTGGGCCTTTCCCACTATCATCAAGCATTCTATGCTTCAATGGCTCTTTCTCCATAATAAAATTTGACTAGGACTAAAGCTAAGAGATGTACTATTAGCAATGGAAACTATTGATTTTGTGGCAAGGGGACCTTGCCCACCTCTTCATGAACTCTTGGCATGCTCAGAAATTCTGGGGCTTTCTTCACTATACCTGTCAAGAAGCTGGAATCGACAAGCTTGGCTACATGGAGACCTTGATTGATGTTTGCAACAAGATGGACCTTGTCCTCTGGCAGCAACAAGATGGACCAACCAATCTTCAAGAATGGTCATAAAGACTGTTCAATTGTAAACGAGAGATCTCATCAAGACTGCTACTTCTAGCACAAAAGCTATTTATATAATGATTGTAAGAACTATAGTATTCAGGATGATCTTCACAAGACAAATCCATCAAACTGGAGACAAACCCTTCTGTCTATGTACTCTAGGACCAGATTTAGGATGGCGTCCACTGTACAATGTCTCCATTTGCTGATGAACATTCTTGGACTTTATACCATTGGTTTATGGGTCTAGCTGCTGCATGTTCAAGTTCTATTGGTTGATGCAGATGAAGATCATGATGGGATTTCTTTTACAACTGTAGCACAATTCATGGGAGATATTTATGTAAGCGAAGACGCAGACCTTGCAGGATAAATTCTGTGCATGAGATTTTGTTCTGTTGGTGCATAGAACTGCTGTCCGCTTTACAGGAGCTTCTTATGCAGAAGAAAGCTGTGTTTACCTGTTCTGATGGGGAAGCATTTGTGCTTCCAAAGCTTCAGTGATGTGATTTCTCTGCTGATTCTTCTTACGTAAGTCCCATGGGGATCCTGGTATGTCCAATGCTGATGTTTTGTTAAAGAATGTTGTGTAGGCCAGTCCTGTTCGGGGTCCTGGTGAATGTACTTGTCCTTGCTTGTTCTTGGCTTCTCTGAATCAGTTGGGGCCGACGAACAGAATTCAAGACTGATATCATCGACGCAAGATGTTAACTGTGTGGAGAGCTTGAGGACTATAATCATATACCTTCAAAAATCATTCAACGTCTTCCAGAATAGACTACACAGAACTTCGAAGACATTTGCAGACCAGACACGTGATCACACACCATGAATTTCATGGGCTCAAAAACCATGCAAAAACCATAAACTATGCCCCTAAGCATCCAGCTTGATGCCTTCAAAGTTCTGGAGCGGCAAAGATCGGTGCAAGAAACATGGCGTATAGAATCTTAAGTCCAATAAAATTCAGTCGAAGAACTACGAAGTAGGCAGAACAGTCCCCCATATGCTTAACAGTAGATTCCGTGCAGTATGAAAACCTCAAAAAGAACGGTGGTGTTTACAAACACCCAAATAAGCAACCTTAAAATTTCGCCAATCACGAAGAGCTTGTGAACTTAGTCACAGCCTTTGTACCCTCAGATACAGCATGTTTGGCAAGCTCTCCGGGAAGGATTAGCCGTACGGCGGTCTGGATCTCCCGGCTTGTACTCGTAGGCTTTTTGTTGTACCGAGCTAAGCGCGCAACCTCCTGAGCAAGCTTCTCAAATATGTCGTTGATGAAGGAGTTCATGATACCCATGGCCTTAGACGATATACCCGTATCAGGCTGCACCTGCTTCAGAACCTTAAAATATAGATCTTGTAGGTCTCCGCACTCTTAGCTTTCTTCTTTTTTTTATCGCCATCCTTAGCGGCTGGCTTCTTCTCAGCAGCGGGCTTCTTTCCAGCAGGCTTCTTAACCGCCTTCACGCCTTTCTGAGCCTTCTGCTCAGGTTCAGCTGCAGGTGTGGACTCTTTTGCCTTCGGAGCCATGGAGGAAATAGCGATCACTGATGCTAATCAGGTCTCAAAGAAAACAAGCGATCGTACAGCTATAGGTGACGCTGCTCGGCTATATATCCCAATTGCTTCCCGTTCCGGCTACTCCAGGCGCAACAATCCAGCTTTCATCGTTTAACGACCGTCCGATAGTGAAAAGATCGAACGGCTCTCATCTCTCATCTTCAATTTTGAATATTTTTCCCTCCACTTCAAATATTCCATATCCTAATGGGCAAAGAGACATCTCCCATCCTTTTGGAAAGAGAGGCTTTTGTTACGAACATGTAGCGCTCCATTCTTATTGTAAGGAAACTTCACTTTCCAAGGAAGTTGAGAAGAGCCCAATTTCACAAGTAAGTCAATTTGTAGATATATGTTTGAGAAAACCATCACCATTGGTTCTAGAACTTCCACCAATTGTGAATTTCTTATAAGGGGAGGTGTCATCCAACAAAAATGTTGGATCCAAGAGAGCACACAAATAAGTGTGATTTCACACAAAGCAGCGCCAGCAAGTAGAGGTACATTTGTCAAAAAAAATTTGGAAGATGGATATCAGAAACAGTTCTGAGCCTACCAAAGGCCAAAGAGTGTTCTAGCGTACTTCCCTTGGAACAAAATCAACTAAAGCATAACCTAATATATCAATGGCTCTACACATTTTGCTTTAAAATCATAAGGTCTGTTGAGCCCATACAAGTCATATTGGTCAAAGTCAACTACAGTCAAAGCCAAAAGGTCAAAGTCAAATTGGTCAAAGTCAACAAGATCAAAGTCAATAGGTGCAAAGTCAAAGTGCTAAAGTGCAGGTGTCAAAGTGCACAGGTAGTGCATAATTAATTGTCCACAAAGGGTAAATTGGAGAAAGTGGGTTCAAGTTGCAGAGGTATTTCTCTAATTTCCCTAAGGTTCAAAGTGTTTTTAAAGTGTTTTGGAAGGTTCAGGTGAACCTTCTCTTATGTGCAAAAGTGAAGACTTAAAAGGAAAATGTGAAGGTATGTGAAGCAGCAGCGTACGCAGAAGTGAAACTATGGCCCCCGACTAAAATTTTTGGTTTTAATTTAAAGTCACTACAGGACAAAACAGGGAGTCATTGGCTGCCACTTGTGAAGATAATCTTGGAACATCAAAGTGAGCACCAAGATACTCTTGCAGTTAGGAGCATATGTGAATCGACACACTCAAATCAAGGCAAGGACTATTCTTGGACTATCCTAAGTGTAAGCAAGAGTGAGCATAGTATAAGTGAAGCAAGAGAGAGAAGTGCAGGGGACACACACAGTGCAACGCAGAGAAGGAAGTGCAAGGTGTGCATGTAGAGTGATTAAGGAAGTGTGCAGAGAAGTGCTAAGCTAGTCCCCCAAGGATCCCAAAGTCTCATTGCAGTGTGTGCGTGCCGACAGAAGGTGTCCAGCCCTCCCCCTTATTGGAAGCTTGGTGCAAAGTGTGCACAATTGCAGGCTTGGAGAAGGTGGAGGTTAGGTGCAGAGGAATCCGGCAACAACAAGACTTCACAAGACTTTGGGTATTTGGTATTTTGTAATTGAGCACTCTGTGGGATTTTGCATAGAAGCATTGAAGTGATTGTATTTGTCTTATTATAATCAATCGGCAGAGGCTTCCAATGTGTATCTTTCTTCTTTTATTTCCCTTTTCTCCTACAAACACTCAAATCCCTTCTTGTCCAAGAATCCCCCAACAAAATTTGGCACGCCCGGTGGGACTCCAAGGAGATTTGAGCATAGGAGAAGACATATTGCAGTTGGAGAAGCACTATTCAAGTGTCGACAGTATGACTTCAGTGGACTAAGAGGTACATATTCTTATCAATTGTCTCATAATAAGAGGACTATGAATAGCCCATGACCGCAACCCGGTCCCAAACATTAAGGGTCACCTGCAAGCAAACAAGAAGGAAGGTTGTTAGAAGATCCTCTAGTCCATTATCTTCAACCTCATCAGTAAAGAGCATGGCGGGACAGGTATACTTGGAAACCTTACTCTCAAGATTAAATATAAAATTTCCTTCTTTCAAAGGCCAAGCTCAGGAAGATCCGGACGAGCATATTAGAAGGGTTCTAGCACTATGCAAAACTAGAGGCTTAATGGGAAGAGAGGATGCCTTTTTGATACTCTTCCCTGCTACATTAGAAGGATTAGCAGATAAATGGTTCAGCCAGTTTGCTGAGAACCATTTTACAACTTGGGACTTAATGAAAGATGCATTCAAAAATCAATTCCAGCATGGAAATACTGCAGAGATCATCATAGAGGAACTAGAAAATTTGAGATTGGATCCAGGAGAAAAGTTCCCAGAGTTTGTGACTAGGGCCAAGGCACTAATGGCTAAATTGCAAGATCCACCACATGATTTTTTTGTTAAGAAATGGTTAGCTAAGCCACTTCCAGTGGCCACCCAATGCAAAATCAAGGAATTAGTGTTGCCTACAGCCTCCATAGAGGAGTTCATCAACACAGCTACACAACTGGAGCAGATAAGGCAACAGTATGGAGCAACTTCTTCTCAACCACCATATTCTACAGAAATGGAGGATCCAATAATCCAGCCAAGGAAGGAGCTGGAGGGCTTAAAAAGGAATAAGCCCCACAAAGAGGAGGAGAATGATGTTACTCATTTGAGAAGAGAGATTGAAGCACCAAAGCTCCAAAAGGAGGAGGAGGTCCAAGCAGAGGAATTGGCTCAACTGCAACAGGAGTTGCAGGAACTCAAATGGGGTGGCATCAAGAGTGGACTTTGGTGTACCATGTGTAGCAAGCAAGGTCATATAGTAAGTGAATGTCCCCTGTTAAGTGTGACTTGCCAATTATGTAGGAAAGTTGGTCATGAGGCCCATGAATGCCAATCAAGGGGAATGCCTGCAACAACATATTGGACACAAGGAGGACCCCTACCACCAGAAAATGTGATGGCTGCTGCACCGAATCAAGGTAATAATTACAACCCTAGACAAAGGGATAATTTTGGAAATGGGCCTAGGAGGCCAATTATTTGTTTCAGATGTGGAGAATGTGGGCACTATCAAAGTAGGTGCACTCTCCCAGAAAATGCCCCTCCTTGCAGGAACTGCCAAGAGGCCAGAGACCACTATACTAATGGTTGTCCTAAGAACCAAAAATCTTCATCTGGGCCCCACATTCAAATGATTTTTGTGTGCAAAGAAGAAATTGTAGATCAAGCCAAGGTGCCATCACCATCTACCAGGGTGGTGCAGTTAGAAGAAATTGAATCTTTTACAGTGCAGACAAGAAGCAAGGGGAAGACTCAAGTGGAAATAGTTCACGAATCAATGATTAATGGATTGAACAAAGATAAAGTTGCATCTGAAGACAAAGCCACCACATATGCAAACATGAAGCAAAAAGAAAATTTCATAGGTACCAGTGATGCCATTGGACACGCATTCAACAGGGCTCATGAGGAGTTTGATAAGTCAAATGGAGCCCATGCTCTTAAGGAATCATAAGCTTCCAGACTACTCAAGTCCATGAAAAAGGAGGTTAGTATTTTTGAATTAATAAAGATGGATGGGAAGTTCAGGTCAGAACTCTTGCATATAATTGATGAAATGTCCACAACAAGATTAGTGGCAAAGGCTGTTGTTATGCATAAAGATAAAAGTGTAGGGGCAGCACCCCTCATAGATTACAAGAGCCCTCGGCTAACAGTCTCTATTAAAGGTCATGAGTTTCAAGGAGTTATTGTGGATGGTGGTTTTGACATTAACTTGATGCCTGAATATACCATGAAAAAAATTGGACTACACCCTTCAAGACCTACCAACTTCACTGTAACAATGGCAGACCAAAGCATAGTTAAGCCTATGGGAGTGGTCCCTGGAGTCCCAATCAAGATACAAGGTACCATCTTTAACTTGGACTTTGTTGTTTTAAGGCTTCCACAGGTAGAAGGAATTTTCCCCCTGTTAATTGGGAGACCTTGGTTAAGGCATGCCAATGTGCTGCATGACTGGGGCAAGGAAACAATGTGGGTAAAACAAAAGGGAAAAGAGTTGCAGCAGATAATTTTAGAAGAAGGACAAGACAATCAGAGAAATACTAGCATGATGCAGACAATTGGTATTTGTATGGAAGAAGAATTGTTGGACAACCCAGAAGTAGACCTCTTTGAAGGAGCAGATTTACATGAAGATGAAAACATGTTGGCTTGGCTCCATGCATAAGACTCATCTTCCTGCTATGGAATTTTTCCAAACTCAAGTAGAGAGGAAGCATTTGAAGAATCAAAGGATATCATTTAGGCTACTGACTCGAATGAGATAGTCTCAGTTAAAGGCCATAGAAGAGAGGAGAAAAGAGGAGCCCTTAACTGCAATAGTGCTAAAGATACTTCAAATCATATGTCAATGGCCACTTTTTTATGGATCACATTTGTTGTGCCACTTTTTATGATAGTGAGTGCAGGGCTTTACAAGGATGTGGAAGGAGTACCTGCAAGTCTTTGGAAACAGAAGATGCAATATGAAGGAGATAATATTTTATGGAAGGATTTAAGGGGGCCCTATCAAGTCTTCAACATGCCCAAAATAAAGAAAAAACAAATGAAGTGCAGTACAATTGGAGATTATGGAGGAGTTTCTCTAAGTCAACGTATCAAGCTCATGGCTCAAGGCATATCATCAAGCCAACTAAAGAATTATGGATCACCTGGAACCTGCAAAATTTGTCCAGGTTATACATAGCTTTCTCATTTCATTTTGCTTAAGTTTTACTAGTTTTCTTTATCCATTTCATGCTTGTTTCTTGAGTTTTTAGCAAATTTAGCAGCCATTTTATAAACTTTGCAAAGGTACAATTTTTGGATTTTTAAGGATTTTTTTCGGATTTTTTCAAGCATTTTTTAGAATTTTTCTAACATTTTTCTCCTTTTCATGTGTCATTTTCTTGCCAAATTTGAGGAATAAAGGAAGCTCTCTGTGGTTTTGAGTGAAAAAACTGGCCTAAACCTCTAGGAAATTTTTTCAAATTTTTTTGAAGATTTTTTGGATTTTTTATGTATTTTTCTTTAGTTTTTTTGGATAATTAAAAAAATAAAAAAATAATAATTAAAAAAAACCCTAGGCGTTTTGTTTTTCCAAAAAAAAAAACGAAAAAAAATTCAAAAAAAAAAAGAAAAAGAAACCCCACCCACCATCCCCAACCCCCCCCCACCCCCCCCCCCCCCCCCACACCCCCCCACCCGGCCCCCCACAGTTCTGACACATCCCCTCCCCCCCCTTTTTTTTTTAATTTAATTTTTTGTTTTGTTTTTATCTGTTTTTTATGTTTCTTATTTTATTTTAATTTTATCATTTTATTTTTATTTTTTAATTTATTTATTATTTTTTATTTTTTCTTTTTATTTTTGCCATGCACACGCGTTCGGCTATTTAAAAAAAAAGTCGTTTTATTTTATTTTTTTCTTTTTATATTTTAATATATATAAAAAATTTTCTTTTTTTAATTTATTTGTTTATTTTTCATGGCTCAAAGCTTTTGGTTCTAGATCGTGCCTCGGTTGGCCGTTTTTTACAAAACTGGAGTCATTTTCATGTTTTTTGGCACCTCTGTACTCAGTGTTTTGCTTTATTTTTCCAAATTCCCACATTTTCTCTGACTTTTGGTCAAAACCCACATGTTTTGAGCACATTTATCAAATGTTTTTCTTTCACCGCATTGTCCACATGGTCTATTCTCACTTTGTTTTACCTTATGTTTCGATATTTCCCATATGCACCCTTTTTAGCTCTATTGTTTGATCATTTTTCCCCTCTATAGACCCCATAATCCTTCTACCTTAGCCTCCCTTTACCCATTTGCCCAGCCACATCCTTACCCCTCCCTGCTCTATCCATCTCAGCCCCTCAGCCCTCCATTTACCCTCTTTTCTACCCTCCCATTTCCCTCCTTTGCTTTTCCATGCAAAAATTTCCACTATTGGGTTTTTCTCTGGTGCTTGTTCTCTCCTATTTCTGGTGAACCTGGTAGCTGTTCCGGTGTCCTTCTTCATGATCTTGCAGCACAAGTATTATGGTGTCCTTTCTCCTCAAAGTTTTGGTTGTAGCTCTCCGAGACGGAGAGCACATTAGGTGGTGGGCAACTGTTGAGCCCATAAAAGTCATATTGGTCAAAGTCAACCATAGTCAAAGTCAAAAGTTCAAAGTCAAATTGGTCAAAGTCAATGAGGTCAAGGTCAAAGTCAACAGGTGCAAAGTCAAAGTGCTAAAGTGCAGGTGTCAAAGTGCACAGGTAGTGCACAATTAATTATCCACAAATGGTAAATTGGAGAAAGTGGGTTGCAGGTTGCAGAGGTATTTCTCTAATTTCCCTAAGGTTCAAAGTGTTTTTAAAGTGTTTTGGAAGGTTCAGGTGAACCCTCTCTTATGTGCAAAAGTGAAGACTTAAAAGGAAAATGTGAAGGTATGTGAAGCGGCAACATACGCAGAAGTGAAAGTATGGCCCCCAATTAAAATTTTTGGTTTTAGTCTAAAGTCACTACAGGACAAAACAGTGAGTCGTTGGCTGCCACTTGTGAAAACAATCTTGGGACATCAAAGTGAGCACCAAGATACTCTTGCAGTTAGGAGCGTACGTGAATCGACACACTCAAATCAAGGCAAGGACTATTCTTAGACTATCATAAGTGTAAGCAAGAGTGAGCATAGTCTAAGTGAAGCAAGAGAGTGAAGTGCAGGGGACACACACAGTGCGACGCAGAGAAGGAAGTGCAAGGTGTGCATGTAGAGTGACTAAGGAAGTGTGCAGAGAAGTGCTAAGCTAGTCCCCCAAGGATCCAAAATCTCATTGCAGTGTGCGCGTGCCGACAGAAGGTGTCCAGCCCTCCCCTTATTGGAAGCTTGGTGCAAGGTGTGCACAAGTGCAGGCTTGGAGAAGGTGGAGGTTGGGTGCAGAGGAGTCCGGCAGCAACAAGATTTCACAAGACTTTGGGTATTTGGTATTTTGTAACTGAGCACTCTGTGGGATTTTGCACAGAAGCATTGAAGTGTATTGTGCTTCACATTGTATTTGTCTTATTATAATCAATCGGCAGAGGCTTCCAGTGTGTATCTTTCTTCCTTTATTTCCCTTTTCTCCTACAAACACTCAAATCCCTTCTTGTCCAAGAATCCCCCAACAAGATCATAAAAATCTTAGAACATAAATTTTATTCCATCCTATGCCACTTTATCTGAATTGAAACTCTGATGGAAACACAAAAGAGTGTGTATTCCATCGATAGAGTCTAAAGCCATCCAAACTAACTTATCAAGTTGCTTCATTTAAATTTAAGGTGGAGATAAGGTGGGGCCACCAATCACCTAGTGAAGTAGTGGACCCAAAAGGGCTCACACACAAAAAGCAGCATATCCAATACCTCCATTTGGAGTTCAAGTGGATTTAGAGTGCTTGCCAAATGTAAACATTTTATTGGATGATAAAGACAATTAAAGTGTGATTCCAATATATGTGAATCCAGTTTATGTTTTTAAGCACTAATATGATCTTTGTTAAGGAAAAATGTGGCCATAGGTTTTACATGTGTTTATTTGTGTGTTTGATACAAAAGTTTTTGTGCATGTATATTGATGTGTATTGAAGTTCTACGTTTTACTTAAAAGTTTTTTGGTTTACAGTTGATTTTGCACAAGAATGTCTTTTTTCATTTGGCATTATATCTTTCACATGTACGATTATACATGTATTATTTTTTTTATTTATGTGTATATAGATGTGTGCTACATATATATGTATGTGTGTATATGCATGCACACATGCATTGTTATATGTTTAGGCTTTCGATAGCCTACCATTGGATTTTCTTGCAGCCACAAGGATCCCTTAAGGTCAAGGTCCAATTCTCAAAGGAGCCAAGGCCATAGCACGGAACCATAAACTTATATATATTATCCTAAAGTGGTCATATGAAGGATGTTTGAATGTTAGAGATGGTTCTAGACTCATTAGGGCCAAGGTCTACAAATAGAGGTTGACTCCATCTTAGTTGTTGTGGATAGTAAGATAAAGTTAGCTCACTTGGATAAGATAGTTTGTGAGCATACAAAGATAGTAGTAGTTCCACAAGTTGCATGTCACTTGGAAATGTTTTCCATTTTATTAGCTTGTTTACATCAATAGACCCTTTTAAAAGGAAAGTTGATCAACTTTAAGGTTTTGCGGTATGATTTAGAACATTTGAGATACCTAGGAAGGCTCTTAGTGTGTTAGTATTATGTATTTATGTATTTTGGGCTATAATTTAGAAAGTTATATATATATATATATATATATATATATATATATATATATATATATATATATATATATATATATATATATATATATATTCGTATTATATTTTTATGTATTTTGGGCTAAAATTCAGAAAATCCTTGACAAATTTGTATCATAGTATTTAGATATTTTGTGTGATTTGTAAGTTGCATTCATTATTTACTTTTTTTAATGATGGTTATATTGATGATACCTTATTTAAGATGGAATCTCCGCAATTGACTCATATTTTGGATGTGCATAGTCCTTGTTTTTACTCAAGTTAAGTAATCAAGTCTATTTTACTACATTTTTTACACAATAAATTGTTGACAAGTTATCAACTATAGTTTTCCTTAGACAAGGGCAAACTGTCAAGGTCTCTTATATTGATAAGTGTTCACAATAAGTAGTCAAGTTCTAAACATAAAGATATGAGGTTATTCATAATGCATTTGAGGGCTCATGGGCCTTAAATGGATTCTTAGAGTTTTCTCAAAACAAGGATTTTCTGGTATTTTAGATATACGATCCAGTATCCAACACTTCTAGGAACCATGTGTTCATGTTTATAAGTATTTGTTTTCTCCTTTGATCATTGAGGACAATGACCATAAGAAAGGGGAGAGAATGTTATTATCTTAGCTTCTTGAGAGCCTACTATCGGATTTGTCTGTAAAGACAAGGATGCTTTTGGGTCAAGGTCCAATGCTTGGGGGAGCCAAGGCCCTAGAAAAGAATCGTAAGGTTGTGCCTATCTTTTTAGAGTGGCCATATGAAGGGTGTTTGGAAATTAGAGATGTTTCTAGACTTACATGGAGGCAAATGCTAAGAATATATGTTGGGAGGTGATTTACAAAAATGAAAATACGGAGCCTTCTCTATCTTCTCTCTTACATCGATGCATGCATGTATCTATGTTGTATTTATGTACGTATGTTTGTATGCATGTATGCATACATGTATGTATGTATGTTTGTATGCATGTCTGCATACATGTATGTATGTATGTATGTATGTATGCATGCATGTATGTATGTATATTGCATGTATGTATGCATGTATATATGCTTGAATGTATGTATGTATGTAGGTATGTATGCATGTATGTATGTTTGTATGTATGTATGTATCTATTTATGTGTAGAGACACACGTGCACACACACGTGCGCACACACACTCACATACATACACACATATATATATATATATATATATATATGTATGTATATATATATATATATATATATATATATATATATATATATATATATATATATATATATATATATATATCTTAATACCTTAATTATGATAGATTACAAAAAGTGTGCGAATTTTGCATCCGATCATCATGCACATGAACAAGTATATGTGTACTATTTATTTATTAATTTATGTATACATAAAGGTGTGTATATGTGTCTGAATTCTAACTTAAATATGATCTATCTTGTTGATAAATGAAAAAACGTGTGTGAAATTTTGCATCCAATTGTCATAGTGACAAACTTCTCCCTTCGGACACATGTTCTTTAGTGACACCTTTCTTGCTGATCATATGTATTTTTTAAAGCTAAGGTAAAATAATCCAAATAGGGAAAGAATGAGTTGTCATTCGCCACCATTCAAACATGAAGAGCCGTTATAGCTAGTATTTTAAGTTCATATGCAAGTATTATGAATCAAACCATTGTCATTATTTTATTGTTCCTAACAAAATATAAGTTAAACATAAATTAGCCTTCACTAGGATATTCTAATTGAGTTGCAAATTTAACTCATATTTTTGCATGCAATTATAAGATTAAAAAAGAACCTTCATTCACGGGTCATCTCTTGTTGTAAGTATCCCCCTAAATATATTATTACAATAAGTATTTTCTCCAAACATTATATTTTCTCTCAACAGAGTACTTTAAGTATCCTACAAAATAAAGATTAAAAACATCTAGAAGCCACTACAACATATAAGGGGCAGGTATAAGACTCGATATAGTGTCGATATAGGCATCGGTATAGGCACTGGTATAAGCATCTGTATTCCCTTGGGCAAAAGCATCAGTATGCACCTGGGCATACCGATGCTCATATTGGTGCCTATATCGATGACCATAGCTGCAAATTTTTTTTTGGGCAGAGTGTGTTGTCTCTTGCTGCAACAACATTACCATGTTGTTGTCTAGCAAAAAACAATAAACTCTGCCAAAAAAAAATGAGTACATGTGACATGTACTCTAGTGGTTGTCGATCTAGTGTTTAGATGACCGACAACCAAAACATAATTTGATAAAGCAAAACACTATCGAACACAAAAGAGATGAGCAAAATGAACCATGAACCATGTACAAAAGAAATATCCCATAAATGAATCATGTACAAAAGAGATATATATTTCATAAATGAACCATGTACACCACTGCCATATATGAGCCAAATACAAAATGTGGCAAAGCACTACCATATAGGAACAAAATACAAAATTATGGTGCACCATTGTCATATATGAGCCGAATACAAAATTGTGGCAGACCACTGCCATACACATGCCCAAAGGGATCAAAACATCTATATTTGCAATCCTGCAACATAGCACATTTGTGAAATGAGACAAATTGACATAATGTTTATAAAAAACAACTAAAAACACCAAACCAAGTTTATAAGCTCACCTCATCGTAGATGCTCCCATGAAATGACCACACCACATCCCTCCAAGTCCTCTAACAGTGCAACCAATCCATGATGATATCCAGAAGCCTTCTCGATTCGTGTCAGAGGACGACCCACTGCCAACTCCTACAACAAATATGAAAAACGTTAGATGAACATACATGACGTGCTCAACACAAGAAAATTCAATAATCAAAATGATACTTACAAACTCGTGACGCATAATGTCGTAGGGCGTATGCATCGCGAGTGCGGAATGAAAAATACAATGCTAAAATCAAAATCAACAATACTCGATGTCCCAAGCAAACCAACTCTACTCAATGATACAATGAGTATACAGCTAATGTCGTCCAATAAATCTCAATAATACAATGAATTCCGCTACAGTGTGGATCAGTGATACAGTATGCTGCTATAGTGCGGATCAGCTGAATACAAGGTAAACTTCCCGCTACAGTGCGAGAAGATGCCCATGAGCTTTGACTTCCATCTTCACACTCGGATCTTTGCTTTTCTTCAGTCTTCGGTCAATGCTTTACTTCATGTCTTCACGGCAAAGACTTTGCTTCTGTTTACTTCAGAAATCCAACAAAAATAGGCATTCCACATAAGAGATCCATGGGGTAGGACATCTGAAATTCAATACTATACATATCCTTTCCTTTTGTTTTTATTATATTTCTAATTTATATGTTTTCCCTTTTTCCTTTTATAGGATGAATCAAATTGTCTTCCCATTGCAATATCATGAGAAATTTTGCACCAAATCAGGTTGTACACTGGTAATAATTGTTTCCACTAGATTGCTTTTAAGCTTCACTCAAAATAAGCCATGCATCAATAGGCAAGAATCTTCAATCATTTTCGGCCATAGGGATGATACCATCCACTACTTCGGCCATATGTAGATGTATTTTTGTATGAACTTGAAGAGTCATACCCACCTCCATAGCTGCTTCCTACATAAGGCACATCACCATAGGCTCCACTTCTCATCCCTCTTTCTTTCTCCTTTCGTTCTCCCCTCCTTTCTTCCTTTCTTTCTCTTCTTTCTTTTTTTCTTTCTTTCCTTCTTTTTTTTTCTCTATCGACATACAATCGACTCTGTGTGTGTGTGTGCAGATTCATTTGCACGCCATCAATCTCTATCTCTCTCTCTCTCATTGTCTCGTTCTGCTGGCTTATCTTCCTCATAATAAGGTACCAAGAATGACTTATCAGCACACTATACTGCAGGCTAGAACAAATCATCGGGATGGGGATGGGCCCTAAGGCTTCTGTTAGCATCTGTCCATCCATGGAAGGCACCTAAAGTCTACCTAGATCTTGCAAAAACTTTGGAAGAATAGAATATATTTTCATGCTGCACAATGAAATTCTCTCTCTCTCTCTCTCTCTCTCTCTCTCTCTCTCCCCCCAATTCGACCTTTTCTCCGAAATCTTTATTTGCTTCTCCTCCTATGCTGAACTATCTCTCTCTCTCAGACAAAGCATGAATATAAAAGTAGAACATGAATGTGTAAAGAATGAATAAGAGGAGGGTAAGAAGTTTACCTGGAGAGGCAATCCATAGAAAAGATCCAAGGGGAAGAAACAAATGATGTTTGGACCCCTATTTATAGGTTACCCCCCTTCCCCTAAGACTTCTCTTTAGAAACTTCTAACCTCCTTTCTCAAACTTTCTATTTTTGGATTTTTCTCTTTATTTTTCGTGATCTAACGTTTGCTTTCATACCTATATACAAATTAAATCAAATTCAAAGGTTAGACTTAGGGTAAATAATAAATCTAAGGTTCTAAACTAGGGTTTTTGATTGGGAAAATTAGGGTTTACCTATGATTAAGGTTAGTCACTTTAATTTAAGGGCTTATTTACAGTTATGACCTAAACTCCAAGGCTTTTTAAGGGTCTAGGTTAGGTTTTTGTGGGATAAAACTCAAGTTTTCAAGGGTCAAACCTCGGGGTTCAAGGGTCAAACCCTAGATTTTCGAGGGTCTAGAGTTAAGTTAGTGAACTATTTACAATTTTACAAATATAGACATGACATGGTTTCTCATCTCATGATCAATCAAATCAACCAAAACATGCACAGATTATAACTCTTTCTCGATCAAAATATCACACCATAACCAAAAAATCAATGAAATTGAAAAAAATTGATGTGCACTTCCCTGAGGGATTTCATCCCGACATCGTGAATCATATCCCACTCCTCAGCATCTAACCATACACGCTTCGGTAAGCCTCTGATTATCAATGGGACATCAACTCACATGTCGTGTGTTGAATCCACTCAAAGCTGACAATAGGATGCCCAGCTGTTGGCCAATACTATTGATAGATCAACTCTATGATATAATTTTTGCGATCTTTATCCTATTCACTCCATTTCAACATGATAGAGTGTCCAAACTATATGGAGCAAAGTTGTCATATGCACTAACACATGGCCTTTCCGGTTGCATCCATCACTGGAGCTCCATCACGTATACGATACACCTTGGAGTTGTCATGGTCATGAGCACCCGAAGGTGTACGTGGTGTACCACATGGCGTACATGCATCTGAGGTAGTCACTCTAAGAGTAGAAGTGGGAGCCACCTATAGATCAATTTTTGGAACCTCCTCCTCCAGAGTATGATCTCGACAGACGAGATGAGCTAGCATCTATATCGTGCTGAGGTGAGGAATGCATACATCTACTACTAGAGCCACTAGGGGATGGCTGAGAAGGCAATCATGGTGGAGTCATAAAGTGAGGAGTACCTCCAGTGGGAATAGCCCCACCCATGGGAGTGACACTAGTGGGAATGAGGCCGATGTGTGTTGGGAAAGATGGATGGACACTTCAAGAAATGAGTTGGCACTGCTAATCCCTGCTTTGTACCTGCCCTCTTTCACTTCTGAGTTGTGTTGTAGGCCCCTTTAGCTTTCCAATGACACTAAATAAGTGCCTATGTACTTTCTAGATGATGAATGTAATGATTAATCCAAAACAGATAACTTCACAAGTCATAAGTCATCAAAAACTTGCTACTTTGGTTCACACACCTGTTGGTTCTTAAGCTCAATACTCCCAATACAGTAGTAATTAGAAAAAATCCTTCTGATCATATCTAATTAGCCTAAAGAGCTAATGATTCCAAGTGGAATCACTTAAAATGATTGACTATACACATAGCAATCAATTTATCAAGTAAAGCATTACTCTCGACTTTTTAAGAGATGTGCAGAGAAAGACCAGTGACTGCTTCGAGATGCTTTTCTCTCAATTGGATGAATGAAATCCTTCAAAATTTGTCATATTGTAGTAGAGTTAGATCTGATTCCAACGATCCATAGAACATTGAAAATGATGGAGTAATGACTGAGATATGAGCAAGATAAGTACACTGTTCTGAGTGACAATGGCAGAGAACTCAACAGAGATAATCAATAATGTATTGTATTATATGACAATGTTGTACAATTGGCATGAAGAATAATGCCCAATGATAGTGAGAAGTGTAGGCTATAGTGTGAGCCACACAATCTCTACAAATTGATCAACTAAAAACTCTAGAATGGAGAGATACCTCGCAAGATTTTACAACCATCTTTTATAGATGTCTTGCCTCCAAGTTTGAATTCAAATTGAAACTTGGCTTTACCTAAAAGTGCTCCTTTAAGTTAGGAGTTATTCCACCAAGATGAATTCATAGCTTTATCACTCCTAACTTCACTGGGAAGAGGTGATTCCAATATTCTCTCTAGGCTTTATCTTTTACAAGAAGTAAATGATCAAAATTTACAAGCAATGGGACATGTAGTCCTTCAATCATTTGTACACAGATTCTTCCAATGCTTGGCCAAGTTTGAAGGCTTGGGATTTGCACCAACAGCTCCCCGTCAAGCCAAACATCTTGGCTTGGTCTTCTTCATCAATCCTCCTAAATGTCCTGCAATCCAATCATAGCTTTAAACCTGCAAAGTTTAGTACCATCAAGTGCTTTGGTCAATAATTCTACACATTGCATATTAGTGGATACATATGCCAACTGAATTTCCTTGCTCAATAGCTTCTCTCTCACATAATGATAGTGAACCTCTATATGCTTGGTCCTAGCATGACAGATAGGATTTGCTGCAAGATGTAAAGAACTTGTATTATCACCAAAGATTATTGGTGATTTAGCATGTAGTCCTAAATCTGCATATAGCAATCTGATCCATATGGCTTCTTGTGTAGCATTTGTTAACCCCCTGTATTCAGCCTCTATTGAAGATAGAGCAACAGTAGGTTGCTTCCTGAAAGACCATGAAATGGGCTTATCACTTGCAAAAGAGAGAACCTGAGGTGCTCCTCCTTTCATCCTTACAACCTGCCCAATCTGCATCTGAGTATATTTTGATGTCCAAATATGAAGTATAAGGAAAGTATAAACCTTGATTTTGCGTACCCTTAAGGTATTTCAAAATTCTCTTGGCAGCTTCCAAGTGAGGTGCTCTAGGTTTGTGCATAAATTGACTTAAGACACTTACTCCATAAGCAATATCAATCTTTGTTAATGTACCATAGTTTAGGCTTCCAACCATGCTTTGATATCCTTCAACGTTTTCAAGTACATCACCTTCATGAGCACTTAATTTTTTATTTGCCTCCATAGGAGTGCTAGCTATCTTGGCATTCTCCAAGTGAAACTTCTTCAACATATCCTGCACATACTTTCTTTGAGTGATGTAAATTCCAGAATTTGTATAGACTAACTCAAGTCCAAGAAAACACTTTAGTAGCCCTAAATAATTGATTTTGAACTCCTGCATCATTTGGTTCTTGATCTGCTTGATGCCATTGGCATCATTACTTGTAAGTATGATATCAACAACATACACACATAGATATATCACCTCTGAATTACTTTTCTTGACAAACAGAGAAGTATATGCTTTGCTCATGATAAATCCTTGATCTTGAAGGTATGTAGTCAACCTATGATTCCATGCATTAAGTGCTAGCTTCAATCCATAAAGAGCCTTGTTTAGTTTGCACACATAATTTACCTTTCTTGGGTCCTCATAGCCAAGAGGTTGAGACATGTACACCTCCTCAATTAAGAAAAACATTTTTCACATCCAATTGGTACATATTCCAATTCCTTGATGCATCCACACTTACCAATACCCTGATGGTTGACATTTTGGCCACGCGTGAGAAAGTCTCTTCATAATCAACTCCTTGGGTTTGTGCAAAACCCTTAGCCACAAGTTTAGCTTTATACCTGCTTATTGATCCATATGAATTTCTCTTGATTTTATAAATCCATCTAGAGCCAATTACCTTCATAGAATCCTTCTTTGGCATTAGCTTCCAAGTATCATTCTCCTTGAGTGCTTCAATTTCTTCATTCATAGCTTCCTTCCATTCTACCTTAGTCTTTGCCTCTTCATATGATGATGGCTCTTCAAATGATAAATCTTTAGCAAGATAAATAGAATGCTTGGTAACTAAAGAAGTATCATGCCCATATCTGATTGGCTTCTTGCTTTCCCTTTGTGATCTTCTAATTGCTTGGTTAGATTTTTCAGGTATGTCTCCAACTTCTTCATCGTGACGTTGCCCTTTGATTTCCATGCCTTGAATTCTTCTAGGTTGATAATGTCCTCATCATCTGATTTGATGTCTTCAATATGGTTTGGCTCTTCCTTGGTGAGTCTTGAAAACTCCTCTTCCAAGTCATAAGGCAATTTTACTTTTCTGCATTCACTTTCAAACCAAGAGTCATTCTCATTAAACACATCTCTACTGACCATAAATCCTTTGTTGGATGGATTATAAAACATGTACCCTTTCTGATTGAAATCATACCCTATGAATATGCACTTCTTTGCCTTAGGGTCTAGCTTACCTCTGATTTGAGATGGGATATGTACATAAGCAACACATCCAAAGATCCTGCAATGATCAAGTGATGGCCTTCTACCATGCCATGCTTCATATGGAGTCATCCCATCAAGTGATTTGGATGGCAACCTGTTTACAAGATAGGTGGCAATACATACACCCTCTGCCCATAAATAATTTGGTAACCTTTTTCATTTAGCATTGACCTAGCTGTTTCAACAATCAACCTATTTCTCCCTACTGCCACCCCATTTTGCTAAGGGGTATACCTTGTTGTAATTTCCCTTTTGATTCCTCTATCCTGCAAGAATGCATCAAATTTATTTGAGAAGTATTCACCTCCTCCATCTTACCTTAGTCTTTTTAGGCTTCTTCCTGTTTGGCTTTCCACAAGTGCAAGATACTTCTTAAAGCAACTGAACACTTCATCTTTGTGCTTCATAAAATATAAGATAGTCCACCTATTGAAATCATCAATGAAAGATACGTAATACCTTTATCCAGAAATTGAAGGGTCCTTACTTGGTCCCCATACATCTGTATGGACAAGCTCCAAGTAGTCCTCATGCATGTGGCCTTTCTTTGAGAAGGGTAACTTGTGTGATTTACCAAACTGACATGCACCACATTTATAGATCATGTGTTGCTTGGATACATTAGGTATCCCAAGCACACATTGATCTCTACATATTTGCTTTAAGGTTCTCTCACCAATATCACCTAATCTTTTATGCCAAATCTCAAGCTCTGACAATGGTTGATCTTTGTAGTTATAAAGTGCAATATTCTTTGTATCTTCAAGTTCAAATGTAAATAACCTACCTGTCTTTTCTCCTTTGGCAATTCTCTTGAATCCATGTTGAGGATCCTCCACAAATGCTCCATATTTGTTGAACCTAACTTGCAAAACCTTTTCCACAATCTGTCCAACACTCATCAAATTCTTGGTGATTGTAGGTACATATAGAACCTTGCTCAACAGATTTCTATTTCCATCATAGGTTTTAACATTTCCTACCTTGACCACTAAATGCTAGGTGTCATCACCTGTTTGCACTTGGTGCTTTCCCTTAGGTTCCTCAAGATCAGAGAGAAGAGCTACATTGCCTGCCACATGGTTTGAACATCCTGAGTCAATGTAGAAGAGATGGTCATCATTCATACCTTGCTTTGAATTCACATTCATAATCAGAAGGGAATCCTCTTGATCCTCTGTGTAATTGTTGTAGTCTTTCCTTGATTTGTAGCCTCCTTGATAGTTGTTATTGTAATTGTTGTTGTAGTTGTTATTGTAGCCTTGATGATGGTTGAATCTTCCTCTTGATTGTGTGTAGCCACCTCTTTGGAAACCTCTACCTCTTTGATTCTTGAAGTTCCTGTAACACTCATCTGTGGTGTGATTTGACCCACAAATATTACATGGGGAAGAGTTGAAAGGTCTCCCCCTACCTTGCTTACCTCCTCTACCCCCTACCTCTTGAGTTCCTACCTCTCCCTGCATAGTTAGCTTGAGAAGTAGTATCTTCATCCTCAATCTTTTTGCTTTTCCCTTTCTCTTTAGACTTTCCTTTATCTATGTATAGGGCAGAAGATTTATTACCTCTTGATGAATCTCCATTTTTGCTGAGCTTGGCTTCATGGGTAAAGAGTTACCCCATGAGTGTGGTAAGATCTGGAATTTGCATGTCCATGTACAAGTCCATGGCAATTGTGAAGCTTTCCCATTTGTCATCTGTCTTGATGCCATTGATTACTTGCCTCACTATCTGCTCCTCTTCAATCTCTTCTCCTATGCTTGCCAATTGGTCAACCACATCCTTAACTTTAGTCACATACTCTGAAATGCTTTGTTTGGATTGCTTTCTTTGAGTGTTTGTTGACCTTGTAGCATCACAACTCGTACTTGTCAATCTGGAAAGCATCTCATGAGACCCAAATGTTTGCATAGAAGCACTCAGCAGACGTAATAGCGCTTTGTCAATGCACGATTAACAACATAATTAACAAGAAGACACGACATAAGCATCGCTAATGATGCACATAATCACAATCACAAGCATAATCACGACGTAATCGCACATTAACATGTCACAAGCGTTAGACAAGAAAAGAGCAAGTACACGTGCACATCATGACGACAAGAGAGCTAGAGTCTAACCACAAACTAGCATTATCTCATTACTTCTAGAAAAGCTCTCTCAAAAGAAGAGGTGGAGACCTCTTTATATAAAAAATGGAGACCCAAATGTTTGCGTAGAAGCACTCAGCAAACGTAATGGCGCTTCGTCAATGCAAGATTAACAACATAATTAACAAGAAGACATGACATAAGCATCGCTAATGATGCACATAATCAAAATCACAAGCATAATCACGATGTAATCTCACATTAACATGTCACAAGCGTTAGACAAGAAGAGAGCAAGTATACGTGCACATCATGACGACAATAGAGCTAGAGTCTAACTACAAACTAGCATTATCGCATTACTTCTAGAAAAGCTCTCTCAAAAGAAGAGGTGGAGACCTCTGTATATACAAAATGGCAGCCTATAGTAATTATATATCTCTATTTTCAAGGATGAAAATATTTTCCAAGGGGGCAAGAATGTAATAAACTAACTCTATGATCTAAGGGTCTGACCATTTTAGACGGATCTAAAATTGGACACCGTTTGATCATTTGTATGTATGACCAAAGATCTCAAGAATAAACTTACTAGAAGGTCATTTACTCTTGTGATCCACTTAGCCTAGTGGTTAAGACTCAAGGATGTGAAGGAAGAGTTCTTGGTTTCAACCCTCGTGGGGCACATGGGGAGAGTGTTTTGCCCAAAGAGCTCTAGAACCTTCTAAAAGCATCCATGTGAGTTAACTTTGGTTAACTCAGACACTTGGCGCACATGTAGTTACATGGCTAATACTTGGATGATTAGAATCCACCTACCCAAGAAGGCAGACCCTTGGAGAGAGCTATATATAGAGGCATATGGTTGGGAGGAGAGTCATCTCTCTAGCATGTGGTGGTCGTAATTCTTGCTCTCTTGCATTGGTATCAGAGCAAGCTTTCATGGTAACCTTGGTGGCTCATCATCTTTCTTAAGCTCTTATGGATTCCTTGTAGGATTCATTATCATCTTCTTCCCAAGTTGGAGCTTCTATGCAGCTCATTATTTCATCATCAACCATTATGAGATGCATCACGTTTTTGGCCATGGAGGATCGTGGAGGCTGAGGACGCAGAAGTAGTTGACTTGTGATCTCCAAAAGCTTGGAGAGTAATTTAAAGAATTGAAGAACCTTTGCACCGTATGCTATTGTAAATGCTTGAACTCTTAATCTTGAGAAGAGAGGTCTCTCTCTTAACCAATAGGCCTAGCTTTTGCGACGCGAAGATAATCAACATCGTAACCAATAGGCCTAGCTGTGATGCGAAGATTAATCAGACCTATAACTATTGTTCTCAACATCTTATTTTACAGAGGTTTTAATCTCTATATCGTGATTTGTAGCTATGGCCGTCCGCATCAAATTTTATAGAGGTTTATCTCTTATTACCCACTTCATCTTCTTTCGACGTTGCTGAGCGGGATCGAACGATGTTGTTGAGCGGGAATTGAAATGTAGATCATCAACGACCAGATTGATATCTACCCAATCCTCCAGCAACGCACGATTGATGTTGTACATAGAGCCAATCATATATTCTCTTCCACCTTGGCATTGGTTTGCATGTGCTTAATGGTAATTCTATGCGGTGTGCATCGAAGAATAAAGCTACAAAAGTTAGTTATTCAATCGAGTTGCAGAGGTGCCAACAGGGCTTGACCACGCGACCTCCTTGTGAGGAGCTTCCTTTTGTCCACTAAAGCGATGGCGTCGATGGTGTTTATTGATTAATTTGGGCCAAATTTGAGCGCTACAAAAGCCTTCACTTGCAAAAGAAGTGGCATCGTTGGGTTTTGAACCCATGTATTCACAATGGATAGCAGGATGCTTCATCCACGAAGCCTACGATGCAAGACAACCACTTTAGCATCTCCCCAAACTGTGAATGATAGGAAAAGAAGTACATTAACTTAGACAGTTGACGATCTGACTTGATATCCCAACCTCTTGTTAAGAGCATTGTACCTCAACCACAAGGGTGACTATCGTTCTTGATTGTGAGATCGACTTTATGCAAAGTTTTCCTATTGAGCATGGAAAAAAAGATATTTTTGGTTTTTCAAAAGTGTTGTTCATGCGAATCCAACCTGTGACATCCAGATCTGATGGAGATAAGCTATCCACCACAACATCTTGTTGTGTTATGCATAAGAATGGAGCATTTTTCTCCTATGTTCTTGTTTTGCGAGATCATTGTTTTAATATGAGCTTCATGAGCATATTTCCCTCTTCTGTTCTTTGATATACCCAAATTCGCACCCGATTTAATGAAGCTTTGTGAGTTAAAAAGCTATTTGTCGATTTGGCTCGTAGAGAGCTGTTGAGCCCATAAAAGTCATGTTGGTCAAAGTCAACTATAGTCAAACTCAAAAGGTCAAAGTCAATTGGTCAAATTCAACAAGGTCAAGGTCAAAGTCAATAGGTGCAAAGTCAAAGTGCTAAAGTGCAGGTGTCAAAGTGCACAGGTAGTGCACAATTAATGGTCCACAAAGGGTAAATTGGAGAAAGTGGGTTGCAGGTTGCAGAGGTATTTTCTCTAATTTCCCTAAGGTTCAAAGTGTGTTTTAAAGTGTTTTGAAAGGTTCAGGTGAACCCCCTCTTATGTGCAAAAGTGAAGACTTAAAAGGAAAATGTGAAGGTATGTGAAGCGGCAGCGTACGCACAGGTGAAAGTATGGCTCCCCATTAAAAATTTGATTTTAGTCTAAAGTCACTACAGGACAAAACAGTGAGTCGTTGGCTGCCACTTGTGAAGACAATCTTGGGACATCAAAGTGAGCACCAAGATACCATTGCAGTTAGGAGCGTACGTGATCGACACACCCAAAATCAAGGCAAGGTCTATTCTTGGACCAATCTTAGAGTAAGCAAGAGAAGCATAGTCTAAGTGAAGCAAGAGAGAGAAGTGCAAGAGTCACCAGTGTGCGACGCAGAGAAGTGGAGTTGAAGGAGTGCATAGAGAGTGACTAAGGGATTGTGCAGAGGGTGCTAAGCTAGTCCCCCAAGGATCTCAAGGTCTCTTTGCAGTGTGTGCGTGCCGACAGAAGGTATTCATTCCTCCCCCTTAGTGGAAGCTTGGTGCAAGGTGTGCACAAGGATAAGCTTGAAGCAAGTGGAGGTCTGGTGCAGAGGAGGCCGGTGGCAAGGAGACTTTGGGATATTGGGTATTTTGTAATTGAGCACTCTGTGTGATTGTGCACAGAAGTATTGGCTTGTATTTTGCTTCAAACATTGTAATTGTCTTACTGTAATCAATCGGCAGAAGCTTCCAAGGTGTATTTCCTCTTCTGGTCTTTTCATTTTCTCCTACAAACCCTCAAACTCCTTCTTGTCTAAGAATCCCCCAACAAAATTTGGCACGCCTGGTGGGACCTCCAAGGAGATTTGAGATTAGGAGAAACCAAGTGCAAAGCATAGAAGAGATCGTGTCGACAGAACCACAGTGCTACTTCATCAAACAAAAGGTAAATATTCTTATCAAGTGTCTCATATTCAGTGGGCGATGAGCTGCTCATGACTGCAACCCGGTCCCAAACATTGAGGGTCACCTGCAAGCAGACAAGAAGAAAGGTTGTTAGAAGGTCCTCAAGTCCACTCTCTTCAACCTCATCAGTAAAGAGCATGGCGGGTCAGATAGACTTGGAAACTTTACTCTCTAGATTAAATATAAAGTTTCCTTCTTTCAAAGGCCTAGCTCAGGAGGATCCGGATGAACACATTAGAAGGTTTTTGGCACTATGTAAGACTAGAGGCTTAATGGGTAGGGAGGATGCCTTTTTGATTCTCTTCCCTGCCACATTAGAGGGTTTAGCAGATAAGTGGTTTAGCCAGTTTATTGAAAACCATTTTACCACTTGGGATGTGATGAAAGATGCATTTAAAAATCAGTTCCAGCATGGCAACACTGCAGAGATTATCATAGAAGAACTAGAAAATTTGAGATCGGGTCCAGGAGAAAAGTTCCCAGAGTTTGTGACTAGGGCCAAATCACTAATGGCTAAATTGCCAGATCCACCACAGGATTTTTTTGTTAAGAAATGGTTGGCTAAGCCCCTACCAGTGGCCACCCAATGCAAAATAAAGGAATTAGTGTTACCTACAACCTCCATAGAGGAGTTCATCAACACAGCCACATGCTTGGAGCAGATAAGGCACCAGTATGGAGCAACTTCTTCCCAACCAACATATGGTACAGAAATGGAGGATCCAGTGATCCAGCTAAGGAAGGAGCTGGAGGGCTTAAAAAGAAATAAGCCCTACAAAGAGGAGGAGACTGTTGTTGCTCAGTTGAGGAGGGAGATTGAAGCACTAAAGCTCCAAAAGGAGGAGGAGGCCCAAGCAAAGGAATTGGCTCAGCTGCGACAAGAGCTGCATGAACTCAAAGGGAGTGGCATCAAGAGTGGACTTTGGTGTTCCATGTGCAACAAGCAAGGGCATACAGTAAGTGAATGTTCTATGTTGAATGTGACTTGCCAATTATGCAGGAAGGCTGTTCATGAGGCCCATGAATGCCAATCAAGGGGAATGCCTGCAACAACATACTGGACACAAGGAGGACCCCTACCACCAGCAAATGTGATGGCAGCACCCAATCAAGGTAACACTTATAACCCTAGACAGAGGGATAATTTAGGAAATGGGCCTAGAAGGCCAATTATTTGTTTCAGATGTGGAGACTGTGGGCACTATCAAAGTAGGTGCACTCTCCCAGAAAATGCCCCTCCTTACAGAAACTGCCCAGAGGCCAGAGACCAGTATACAAATTGTTGTCCTAAGAATCAAGCCTCTTCATCCGGGCCCCATATTCAAATGATTTCTGTACACAAAGAAGAAGTGTTAGATCAGGTCAATGTGCCATCTCCATCTACCAGGGTGGTGCATTTAGAAGAAATTGAATCTTTTACAGTGCAGACAAGAAGCAAGGGGAAGGCTCCAGTGGAAATAGGTCAAGAATCAATGATTAATGGATTAAACAGAGACAAAGGTGTGTCTGAAGAAAAAGCCACCACAAGTGCAGATACAAGGCAAAAAGAAAATTTCATAGGTACCAGTGATGCCATTGAATATGCATTCAACAGGGCTCATGAGGAGTTTGATAAGTCAAATGGAGCCCATGCTCTTAAGGAATCAGAAGCTTCCAGACTGCTCAAGTCCATGAAAAAGGAGGTTAGTATTTTTGATTTAATAAAGATGGATGGGAAGTTCAGGTCAGAACTCTTGCAGATAATTGATGAAATGTCCACAACAAGTTTAGTGGCAAAGGCTGCTATTATGCATAAAGATAAATGTTTAGGGGAAGCACCCCTCACAGATTACAAGAGCCCTCGGCTAACAGTCTCTATTAAAGGTCATGAGTTTCAAGGAGTTATTGTGGATGGTGGTTATGGCATTAACTTGATGCCTGAATATACCATGAAAAAGATTGGACTATACCCTTCACGACCTGCCAACTTCACTGTAACAATGGCAGACCAAAGCATAGTAAGGCCTATGGGTGTGGTTCCTGGAGTTCCAGTCAAAATACAAGCTACCATCTTTAAATTGGACTTTGTTGTTTTAAGGCTGCCACAGGTAGAAGGAAGTTTCCCCCTGTTAATTGGGAGACCTTGGTTAAGGCATGCCAATGTGTTGCATGATTGGGGCAAGGACACAATGTGGGTAAAGCAGGAGGGAAAAGAGTTGCAGCAGATAATTTTAGAAGAAGGACCAGACAATCAGAGAAATACTAGTATGATGCAGACAATTGGTATTTGTATGGAAGAAGAAGTGGTGGACAACCCAGAAGCAGATCTATTTGAAGGAACAGATTTATATGAAGATGAAAACATGTTGGCTTGGCTCCATGCAGAAGACCCATCTTCCTGCTATGGAATTTTCCCAAACTCAAGTAGAGAAGAAGCATATGAAGAAAAAGAGGAAATCACTCAGGTTGAAACAGTTTCAGTCAAAGGCCATGGAAAAGAGAAGAAAAGCAAAGTCCTTAAGTGAAGCCATGATGAAGATGCTTCAAATCATATGTCAATGGCCACTGTTTTATGGAGCCTGGTATGGATATCATCTATTGTGTCAATTTTTATGATAGTAAGTGCAAGGCTTTACAATGATATGGACAGAGTACCTGCAAGTCTTTGGAAACAAAAGATGCAGTATGGAGGAGATAATATTGTACTGAAGGATTTAAGGTGGGTCTATCAAAGCATCAGCATGCCCAAAAAGAAGATAAAACAAATGAAGTTCAACACAATTGAAGGTTATGGAGGAGTTTTTCGGGGTCAACATATAAAGATCATGGCTAAAGGCCTATCATCAAGCCACATGAAGAATTATGGATCACCTGGAACCTGCAAAATTTGTCCAGGTTGTACATAGTCTTTTCTCGTCATTTTGACTTAAGTTTTAGTAGTTTTCTTTATCCATTTCATGCTTGTTTCTTGAGTTTTAGCAAATTTAGCAGCCATTTCATCAACTTTGCAAAGGTACAATTTTTGGAATTTTTAGGAAATTTTTCAGAATTTTTCACGCATTTTTTATAATTTTTTCTAGCATTTTTCTCCTTTTCATGTGTCTTTTTCTTGCCAAATTTGAGGAATAAAGGAATCTCTCTGTGGTTTTGAGTGAAGAAACTGGCCTAACACTCTAGGAATTTTTTTCAAAATTTTTTGAAGATTTTTGTGGATTTTTTTTGCAATTTATTTGGATTTTTTAGGTATTTTTCTTTGTTTTTGGATAATTAAATTTAATTTTAAAAAAAAAAAGCCCCCCAAGGCGTTACACCACCGACCATCCCCTCCCCTCCCCCCGCCCCCCCCCCCCCCCCCCGCTCCCCCCCCCCCCCGGCCCCCGGTTCTGACAGCCCCCCCCCCCAATTTTATTTCTTTTATTTTGTTTATTTTATTGTTTTTTTATTATTTTTTTATTTTTATTTTTTATTTTATTTATTTTCTTTATTTTGTTTTTATTTATTTTCTTGATTTTTTAGTATGGGCGTTCAACATTAAAAAAAAAAGAAAAAAAAAACAACAACAACATTTTTTTAAACTTTTATTATATATATAATTTAATTTTTATTATTTTTTTTATTTTTAATGGCTTAAAGCTTTTGGCTTCGGATCGTGCCTTGATTGGCCGTTTTTTACAAAAATGGAGTCATTTTCATGTTTTTTGGCACCTCTGGACTCAGTTTTTGGCTTTATTTTCCCAAATTCCAACTTTTTCTCTGACTTTTGGTCAAAACCAACATGTTAGAGCACATTTATCACATGTTTTTATTTCTCCACATTGTCCACATGGCCTATTCTCACCTTGTCTTACCTTATGTTTCATAATCTTCCACACGCACCCTCTGTAGCTCTATTGTTTGATCATTTTAACCCCCTCCAGCCCCTGATTCCTACTCCAAATCCCTCCCTTTACCAATCAGCCTAGCCACATCATCACCCCTCCCTGCCCCATCCATCTCCGCACCCTCAGTGTAAGATGCCACGTTGATTTTCCACCTGGAAAAAAAAAAGATGTGTAGGTAATAATGAAATTTTATGTTTAGGATATTTTGATCATGTCTGCAAAATTTTGTAGCAATAAGTTTTTACATTCTCTCTCTAGAAAGTTGTCGCATGAAATTTGTATGTTAATTTCGAGCATGAAGATGAAGGAATCTGAAAAAGTGTTGTATGAGAGAAAGGTAGAGTATTCTTAGTAGAAAAACTTTACCTGATTGAATTTTTTGTAGTTCCTATGTTTTATGTCTCATTTGGTTCCATGAAGATAGGTTAATGAAGAGATTTTTCATGTTTTTTCATCTCTCTCTAGAACTTTTGATTTTGCAGGGCCCAAAAGTGGTATCTGGAAGCAGATTTGGACCTAAGGCGTCTCTAACATTATTGTACAGATTTAAGAACTGAATATTTTTGTCTCTCACAAGCTCAAGCTGATTCCTCACTGTTTTTGAGTTACAGGGTTTTGAAAAGTGTTGTTTTCCAACACTTCAAAAAAAAAAAAAAAAAGAGAAGCCTTCATTCATTCATCTTATTCATGTTCGCGGATTTAGAAAACGCACATGGGTATATGGGTTATTTTTGGGTGATTGACATGTGTGAGTGCGTTGCAGGGATTACCTCTATTTTTGCAGGTACGATTCTTGATGGTGGACATGAAAAGTAGATGCATGGGTGGTCCGGAAGTCTTGCATGAGACATGCGAAAAGACGCTATCTTGGAGCATGCAGATTCTAAAAGTGCGGGTCTAGGAAGGCGTGATTGGTCGTGCGCTGGCGAAAGGCGGAGATCCCAAAAAGACGAAGACTGAGAGATAGAAAAGGATGATGGTCATACAGTCATTACGATCGTTTTTCGTGTTCTGGAATTGCGATTGCGATTGAGATTGAGATTGAGATTGTGATTGTGATTGAGATTGGGATTGAGATTGTGATTGTGATTGAGATTGGGATTGAGATCAGCTCGGGGGTGGTCGGGTGGATGAGGCTTCACATTGAAGCAATCTGATAGATTTTGTAACACAGATCAGAACTACTTGTAAATCTGCACAAATAATAAAATTCTCTCTCTTCTTGTTCTGCGTATACTCTGTTTGCCTTCTTTATATCTTGTGGTGTCGAAACCCATTATTCTGTGTGAGATTGTGACTCAAGTTTAGGAGACTTGTTACACTCAACCGTCCCTTCCCATTCCTTTCCACCCTCCCATTGCCATCCTTTTTGCTTTTCCATAAAAACATCCCACTTCTGGTTCTTTTCTGGTGCTTGTTCTATCCTGCTTTGGTGGATTTGGTTGCTGCTCAGATGTCCTCTTCAAGTTTTTGCAGCTCCATTATCATGGTGTCCTATATGCTCAGAGTTTTGGCTGTAGCTCTCCGGGACGGAGAGCACATTAGGTGGTGGGCAATTGTTGAGCCCATAAAGTCATGTTGGTCAAAGTCAACTGTAGTCAAAGTCAAAAGGTCAAAGTCAATTGGTCAAATTCAACAAGGTCAAGGTCAAAGTCAACAGGTGCAAAGTCAAAGTGCTAAAGTGCAGGTGTCAAAGTGCACAGGTAGTGCACAATTAATGGTCCACAAAGGGTAAATTGGAGAAAGTGGGTTGCAGGTTGCAGAGGTATTTTCTCTAATTTCCCTAAGGTTCAAAGTGTGTTTTAAAGTGTTTTGAAAGGTTCAGGTGAACCCCCTCTTATGTGCAAAAGTGAAGACTTAAAAGGAAAATGTGAAGGTATGTGAAGCGGCAGCGTACGCACAGGTGAAAGTATGGCCCCCCATTAAAAATTTGATTTTAGTCTAAAGTCACTACAAGACAAAATAGTGAGTCGTTGGCTGCCACTTGTGAAGACAATCTTGGGACATCAAAGTGAGCACCAAGATACCATTGCAGTTAGGAGCGTACGTGATCGACACACCCAAAATCAAGGCAAGGTCTATTCTTGGACCAATCTTAGAGTAAGCAAGAGAAGCATAGTCTAAGTGAAGCAAGAGAGAGAAGTGCAAGAGTCACCAGTGTGCGACGCAGAGAAGTGGAGTTGCAGGAGTGCATAGAGAGTGACTAAGGGATTGTGCAGAGGGTGCTAAGCTAGTCCCCCAAGGATCTCAAGGTCTCTTTGCAGTGTGCGCATGCCGACAGAAGGTATTCATTCCTCCCCCTTAGTGGAAGCTTGGTGCAAGGTGTGCACAAGGATAAGCTTGAAGCAAGTGGAGGTCTGGTGCAGAGGAGGCCGGTGGCAAGGAGACTTTGGGATATTGGGTATTTTATAGTTGAGCACTCTGTGTGATTGTGCACAGAAGTATTGGCTTGTATTTTGCTTCAAACATTGTAATTGTCTTACTGTAATCAATCGACAGAAGCTTCCAAGGTGTATTTCCTCTTCTGGTCTTTTCATTTTCTCCTACAAACCCTCAAACTCCTTCTTGTCTAAGAATCCCCCAACAAGAGCCTTGACTCTTGAGCTCTTTGCTTCATCTCAAGCACCATTCAAAGACAATGTGAAACAGCCTCTAGGCCAAGAGGATCATGTTTTGACATTCATTCCTCTTCAAGATATAAAGGAAAGCTTCACTTCTTCAAGAAGAGAACATGAGGAAGCATAAGTCTTCAAAGAGGATTATGTGGCTCTTCTCAAGGATCAAGGAAAGGATGTAGCTTAATTGGAACCTAAGTACTTTACAAGTTGATGTTTTCATTTCAATATTTGCTTTGCTCTATGCTTTCATATAGAATGCATTGCTATTATCATTGAAAGAATCTTCAATTTTGAAAGCATTCCATGTAATCTAACGAAAGCAAAATAGGAGAGCATCAAAGTATGGAAACACTTATGAATCATAGACATGCATCTATGAAAGAATGTTGGTGCATTTCTCCTTTTCAAAGAATGTTTTCATGCACAAAACACGTTTTCTTCTTGTTTGAAAAAGATAGTTAATGCTCAAGTTATGCACATGAACACTTAAATCTTTGTTAAAAGCAAGCACGTAGAATGTTTGTGCATGGATGATTAGCAACATGCATTTTCAAGCTCAAGAAATTGCTTGATTTAAAGTTTGGTGCATGAAAGGAGAATGCCAATGCGTTCATGCACTCACATGAATTTGCATGAAAGAACAAGCATTTTCATATGCATGATTATTTGTTAAGTAGTTGAATACTTATACTTTGGTTACCTCCTTTTTCTAAATCGACTTAAATATTCAGGGAAAATAGCAAACTAGATAGTTGCAAGGCTCTTGGCTACTGCGCAACTCAAGTAGCTAGTTTGGTATCACAAATTAGGAGTCTTGATTAGGAAAAGGAGGCCCTTCGAAAGTCAATTTTTCAATCTTCTTGCTCATTGGAATGGCAAGAAAATTAGGATTGCTTGAAAATTTCCATGATGACTCTAAGTTTAGGAAAACTTATAGAATCCTAACGACAAGCCTAGATGTACTCATTAGCTTGGATTTGAGAAATCATGCATCCAAATAGGTTGATAAAGTTTCCTTTGGAAGTTTTATCTCAGTATATCTCAAGACGTGATAAGAATCAAATAAAATCAAATGGAACTTAAATCAATAACCATCACTTGAATCACATTAACACCCATTGATGCTCTCTCATGAAAACCATCTTTATGATCCCATATTATTGGTTTCCTTAGAAGTGTAGCAAAAATGGTTCACTACTTATGCAAATGATGTGCATGAGTGAAACTAGTCACTCTTTGGGTATTCCTCATGATACCCCATAGTTTCCTAATCATACTCTAAGACTCTTTTGAAGAAAAATAAATCTTCTTTACTTTGGAGATTATCATAAAGATATCTCCCATAATACTCAATACAACTTTCTAAAACCTATAGGATTCCTTGTGCACATTCCTAATGGTGAAGGTATATCTCCTTCCCCTTAGCAATCATATGGTCTAAATCCATAAAGATTATAAGTAGGGATCCAATCACTAATGAAATTGTCTTATTGATGATGCTTTGATGGTCCTAAGTCCATCGTGCATGCTTACACCTTAGTGATGCTTGCAGAGAAGGCATGCTACTATGCCATAAAATTCTTACTTGATAGTAAGTGCATATATAACGCCATGAGGTGGGAAAATTTTCAATAGCATTTTCCCAACAAAATGGAGTTCCGGAAAAATTTAACCATATACCATTTAGTATAGCATAGGTCTTGGCAAGCCCATGGCATACAAATCATATTCTCAAGTATGAACTCCAAAACTTGCAAAAGCATAAAATGTTAGCAACAACATCTTTGTTGCATAACCTTCTATTTCCTGCAATCATATACCCTGCAAATCATCAAAAAAGTGTATTCCTAGCAAGTTGATCCATCTTTTAACTTAAAACAATGAACAACTTTGATGTATGCATTCCAATCATATACCCATGCATGTATATATAAAACATGCCAAAACATAAACTGTAATACTGAAAGTATAAGCCAATGTCTCTAAATGGTTTGATGTCAGAATTGCATGCATCCAAACCTTTTTGAAGAACTTGGAGACCTCTGTGATTTCCTTGCCAAGTCCTAAAACAAACCTTGAAGTGTTCGATGATATCGGATCACTTCTCAAAACATCAAGCATGGTCAAATGATTACCAAATAATGCAAATATATCAAACAAATGTATATGTAATCCATCTCTAGACGAGCAAAAATATTCTATGAAAGTGCCACTAAGAGAAACTACTTCAATCGCCTTTCTGGTTTGCATAATATTCCTTCTGAAAGGTAGTTGTTGAAAACTATTCAGACTTTATAGATCTGCACACAAATTTCTTTTGATATAATAAAATGAGATCTTGTGCTCTTCAAAACACACAATAGAATCTCCAATTTGGATAATTTTAGCCCAAGATATGGCCTCTATAAGTGTGACATGCCAAACTAGTGAACTCATGGAGGTGCTAGAAAAAAGTGTGAAAATGTGATTTTTGAAGTGTCTAAAAGCATTCTTCCATCAAGAAAATGCTACATTTCTCTCCATAACATTAGAGAGTAACATATGAAGATGCTTTGGCATAATTTCAGATTTTCAAATCCTCCCTTTTTGCATGATAATTTTCTCCCCAAAAGAAGCATAAACCAAAATCTTTACTTTCTTACAAAAAGTTAATTGGAAGATTTTAGCAAGCTTCGAATCCACTCCTATTGTGGTTTTTTTCTTGCATTTTCTACTTCCTATGGTAATATGTACACCATACTCCATGTCTGTATGCACTATTCTATGGGAATCCTCTTAAACTATCTCTTTTCTTGCTCCCAAAACTAGAGATTTGCAAAAAAAATAGCACGTGAAATTTCTTTCCAAAACGTGTGGAAAGGGAGCAAGATATTACTCTAGATTCCATAACTCATCATACCTCAAAAGCCTATAATGTGACACATAATGTGAGAATACCAAGCTCTCTCATACCCTGACCGGAGGTGTGTATTGCCACCTCAAATGCTCTGCGTGTGAGTCTATTTGTTTGGAGCTCCCTCATCCTCTAAATGAAAAATATATTCTAGAAGAGTGCCTCTACTACCATGGGAGGTGGAACCATTTGATGTCATGTGGAAATGACTGTTACCCATAAAACAATCATGAGACCATGCCTATTATGACCTATCACTTGCACTCCACTTGTGACTCTCAGACGTGGAACCCAAACTTTTGTTGCAAACATCATAATTAGTGTGATTAGTGTGTTGAATAGCCACCCCTTCATACAAGGATCCTCAAAGTGTGCCTAATGGCATCTCCCATCTAACACAGCCAAAGTTGCATACCTCTGTGTGAGCCTATATGTGGCTACCTATCTCACTATGAAGGGACTAGGTAAATGCATGAATGTGACTCTTAGGTAGACATATGAATTGACCATGTCTATTTGCCAGCTAGCTCCTATGAACCTTGTTGCAATCCTCACCATAGGAGAGTTCTTGAAGACCATGAACTTGGTCTTCCCAAGGTTTATTGTCAACCCTTTCTATGTACAAAGCTCATCCAAAGCACCCAAGTGGAATTGTAACCCTCGATGGAATCTAAAAGCAATATAATATCATGAGTACATAATAGGATGTGTATAGATGTACATACAAATTCTCCTCCCTCTCCGCTAACCCATAGAATGTAGTCCTCAATCTCGTAGATATAGACCCCAAATAAAGTGGGAGAGAGTGGATAGCCTTGCTCGACACTGACTATGCTAGCAATGGCCCTCGATAATGTTGAAGTTAGACGTCTGTGGAAGCATGCGAATAGCACAAGGAAGAAGGAGAAGCTTGGAGCACAACACACAAGACTGAATGTATTACCACTAGAATGTACAAAGATAAGTAGCCTATTAGGACAATAGGTGTATATACAAGCCGGGGTGAAAAAACCTCCTAAAGAGGGAAAAAAGTGCCCCGGTGGTCCTAGAGTGCTCACACACATCAGTACCTAAATATATCAACAAATCCCCCCTATGAGTGATGCGATGAACAAGGAGCTGGCACTCATGTATAAGGAAGTGCCAAGCTATGTGGAATCAATCCACAAAAGGAAGCAAGCCCAAAGCTTTGCGGAAAGCTTCAAACTTCTCCCTAGGCAAAGCCTTCGTAAAAAGGTCTGGAATGTTCTCCTGCATGGGCACATATGCCAAGCTGATCTCCCCAGCAGAGAACCTCTTCTTGACATGATGATAATGCACCTCAATGCGCTTAGTGCGAGCATGGAACATAGAATTCCTCGCAACTGCCAATCTGCTCTGACTGTCACTAAAGATGATGGTGGCAAAAGACTGACCACCACCCAAATCAACCATAAGGCCTTTGAGCCACACACACTCAACAGTTGCTATGAAAGCTACCCTATACTCAACCTCACAACTCGAAGTGGCCATAGTAGGCTGCTTCTTGCTCAACCAAGATATACATGAGCTACCAAGCATGAATCAAAGACCACTGGTGGACACACGAGTGTCATAACAACCAGCTCAATCACTATCAAAAAAAGCATGCAAATTTGGCGGTAGTGATCCCCCCTTGGGATAAAACAATCCAAGTAGTCGGGTACCACTCAAGTAGCGAAAGATGCGCTTAACTGCCTGCCAATGCTTGACACCTAGGCAATGCATAAGCTTGCTCATTTGTGAGACATAACACTGAATATCTGGCTAAGAAATGCATAAGTAAATCAAGCATCCAATGGCCTGTTGATAGAACAACATCAAATGCATCTCCAACATCATGAAGACTCAATCGTAAACCTGTCTCCATAGGAGTGGCAATAGGTTTACAGTCTTCAAGGCCAAAATGCTGCAATAATGTGTCAATATATTTTGTTTGACACAAAGCCATTCCACCATCAACTTGCATAAGCTGAATGCCCAAATAGTGATGCAAATGCCCCAAATCAGACATCTCAAATGAGGCATGCAAATCAGCCTTAAAATCAGCAATATGTGTGTCATGAGGACCAGTGAGTAGCATGTCATCAACATACATCACAATGATCACAAGCACATCATTAGCACGCTTAGCATATAAGGTGCTTTCAGTTGGACTGTTCTCAAAACCATGTGCAATGAGATAGGCATGTATCTTTTCATACCAAGCATGTGGTGCTTGCTTTAAACCATATAATGCCTTCTTTAACTTGCACACCTTGTTTTCATGCCCTTTCTACACAAAGCCACTGGTCTGAAAAACATACACTTCTTCATGCAAGTCACCATTCAGAAATGTTGTTTTAATGTCCAACTGATGTAGAGTCCAACCATGATGAGCTACACATGCACATATGCTACAAATAGTAGTCATACGGCAAGTAGGAGCAAAGGTTTCATCAAAATCAATGCCTCTTTCCTACACATAACCTTTTGCAAAAAGCCTAGGTTTATACCTGTCAACTGTTCCATCAGGTTTACGCTTCAACTTGTATACCCACTTAGTGCCAATGGCCTTCTTGCCAGGAGGCAAGTCACATAAAGACCAGGTACCATTTTTCATGATAACATCATATTTAGATTGCATTGCAGCCATCCAATGTTCAAAATTTTGTGCTTCATCAAACGAAACAGGTTCAGTCTCATCACAAAGACTAGAGGTAGCCATAACATAACAATTTGATGCAAAAGAGGCACTATGTCTTTTTACAGGTGGACAGTCTAGTGCTGGTCCTAATGAGGCAACTTCTGAGTCATTGTAGGTTTCATGTGATGATGCATATCATTCCATTTCTGATGCAAATTTGCTTGATGCACTTGTTGATGAGAGAGCTGATATTGAGGAGGCAAAAACTATGCCAAAATGGCTAGTGTAGGACTTTGTGTGATAGCAAATTAGATGTAACTCTATCATACCGTACTCCTTCAGGCTCTCATAGTGCCTCTTTTGCATCAGATTGCTATGCTATGGCTACCTCTAGTCTCTGTGATGAGACTGAACCTATTTCGTTTGATGAAGCACAAAATTCTGAACATTGGATGGCTGCAATGCAATCTGAATATGATGCTATCATGAAAAATGGTACCTATTCTTTATGTGATTTGCCTCCTGGCAAGAAGGCCATTGGCACTAAGTGGGTATAGAAGCTGAAGCATAAACCTGATGGAACATTTGACATGTATAAGGCTAGGCTTGTTGCAAAGGGTTATGCGCAGGAAAGAGGCATTGATTTTAATGAAACCTTTGCTCCTACTTGCCGAATGACTACTTTTCGTAGCATCTATGCACTTGCACTCATCATGCTTGGAATGTACATCAATTGGACATTAAAACAGCATTTCTGAATGGTGACTTGCATGAAGAAGTGTATGTTTTTCAGGCCCATGGCTTTGTGCAAAAAGGGCATGAAAACCAGGTGTGCAGATTAAAGAAGGCATTATATGGTTTAAAGGAAGCACCACGTGCTTGGTATGAAAAGATACATGCTTATCTGATTGCACATGGTTTTGAGAATAGTCCAACTAAAAGCACCTTATATGTTAAGCTTGCTAATGATGTGCTTCTGATCATTGTTGTTTATGTTGATGACATGTTGCTCACTGGTCCTCATGAGAAGCATATTGCTCATTTCAAGGCTGATTTGCATGCCTCATTTGAGATGTCTTATTTGGGGCATTTGCATCATTATTTCGGCATATGCATGTTGATGGTGGAATGGATTTGTGTCAAACAAAATATATTGACATATTATTGCAGCATTTTGGCCTTGGAGACTGTAAACCTATTGCCACTCCTATGGAGAGAGGTTTATGATTGAGTCTTCATGATGTTGGAGATGCATTTGATGTTGTTCTCTATCAGCACGTTGTTGGATGCTTGATTTACTTGTGCATTGCTCGACCGTATATTAAATTTGTTGTCTCACAGATGAGCAGGTTTATGCATTGCCCAAGTGTTAAGCATTGGTAAGCAGTTAAGCGCATCTTTTGCTACTTTAGTAGTACCTCGTTACTTGGGTTGTTTTATGCCAAGGGGGGATCACTACCGCCAGATTTGCATGCTTTTTCTGACTTTGACTAGGCTAGTTGCTATGACACTTGTGTATCCACTAGTGGTTTTTTCTTCATGCTTGGTAGCTCATGCATATGTTGGTTGAGCAAGAAGTAGCCTACTATGGCAACTTCTAGTTGTGAGGCTAAGTATAGGGTTGCTTTCACAGCGAGTGTTGAGTGTTTGTGGCTCAGACGCCTTATGGCTGATTTGGGTGTTGGTCAGTCTTTTGCCACCACCATCTTCACTGACAGTCAGAGCACATTGACAATTGCGAGGAACCCTGTGTTCCATGCTCGCACTAAGCACATTGAGGTGCATTATCATTATGTCAAGGAGAGGTTCTCTGCTGGAGAGATGAGCTTGGCATATGTGCCCATGCAGGGGAAAATTGCAGACCTTTTCACAAAGGCTCTACCTAGGGAGAAGTTTGAAGCTTTTCGCAAAGCTTTGGGCTTACTTCCTTTTGTGGATTGATTCCATATAATTTGACACTTCCTTATACATGAGTGATAGCTCCTTGTTCACCGCATCACTCCCAGGGGGATTTTTTTATATATTTAGGTTGTGATGTGTGTGAGCACACTATGATTGCAAGGGCATTTTTTCCCTCTTTAGGAGTTTTTTTCCCCTGGCTTGTATATAGGCATATAGCCCTAATGGGTTACTTATCTTTGTACATTCTAGTGGTAATGCACTCAATATTGTGTGTTGTGGTCCACGCTTCTTCTTCTTCCTTGTGTTGTTTGCACGCTTCCACAAATGTATAACTTCAACAATTTGTATATCATGTGTTGCTTGGATACATTTGGAATGCCAAGTATACTCTGGTCGTGCATATCTCTTTCACCTATATGACCTAGCCTTTTATGCCATATCTCTAGTTCAGATAGGGTTTGATCCTTGTAATTGAAGAGTGCAATATTTTTGGTATCTTCAACTTCAAATGTAAAGAGTCGACCAGATTTCTCACCTTTTGCAATCCTCTTGAAGCCTTGTTGAGGGTCTTCCACATATGCTCCATGCCTTGTGAATCTGACCTCTAAGTCTTTCTCAACAAACTACCCAACACTAATTAGGTTTTTTGTTATGGTTGGCACATATAAAACCTTACTTAAGATGTTCATGTTACCATCAGAAGCTTTGACATTTCCAATTTTCTTAACAGAGTGTATAGTGTCATCACCTGTATGCACTTCATGCTTCCCTTTAGGTTCTTCATGATCAGATATGCAATGCTACATTTCCAGCAACAAGCCTCCTTGGTAGTTGTTGTAGCCTTGATTGTAGTTGTGATGGTAATTACTTCCACCATTGTTGAACCTACCTCTGGATTGTCCATAGCTCCCTCTATGGAAGCTTCCTCCCTTCTGATTCCTTGTGTTCTTGAAGCATTCTTCTGTGCTCTGATTGGTTAGGCCACAAATATTGCAAGGTAAAGTTTTGTAAGCTCTCCCCCTGCCTTGCTTTCCTCCTCTGCCCCTTCCTCTGGTACCTCTTCCTCTACCTATGAAGTTCACTTGAGAGGTACTAGCCTCTTCTTCATTCTTTTTGTCTTTACCTTTATCATTACTTTTATTTCTATCTGTATAAAGGGAAGAAGATTGGTTACCTCTAGATTTGTCTCCATTCTCGTTGAGCTTTTTCTCATGGGTGAAGAGTTGTCCCATCAAGGTGTTGAGGTCAGGTATCCGCATATCCATATAAAGATCAATTGTTATGATAAGGATTCCCACTTATCATTAGCTTTGATGCCATTTATGATCTACCTTACTATATTTTCTTCTTTTATCTCCTCTGCAATGCTTGCAAGCTGGTCAACCACATCCTTCATCTTGGTCACATAATTAGCTACACTTTGTTTTGGTTGCTTTTTCAGAGTTGTAAACTCCATCCATAGCTCGTTCTTCCTAGCTCTTGTATTTGATGAAAAATATGAGGAAAGTAATTCCCAAGTCTCTTGGGAGGTCTTGCAATTCCTAATGTGAGGTAATAAGAAATCAGATATTGAGTTAAGTAGATAAGACCTGGCAAGAGCATCCGTTGCACTCCATGTGGTCAATCTTTCTTGTTCGTCCCTTGTGGGTTGATGTTTGCTCCTAAATGTTGGTATTTCTTCATCTCTTCAGATGTGTCCATATAAACTTCTTCCTTGGAGGTAGGCTTGCATCCCTAGTGACCATACTGCATAGTTGCTTTTTTCCAATTTGTCAATGAATGATGGAAATCCATCTCCCATCTTGTTTGTTGTTGCTATGATACCACTGTTGAAGGAGATGGTGGATAGGCTTCAGAGATGAAGTGGTGCTGCAAAAACCTACTTCACACTAGCCAAGAACAAGTGGTGGAGAGTGTAGTAGGCCTCTTCTTCTTCCTAATGATCACAAATAATCACTTATGTACTTTGGAACATGATCCACTAATCAATGGATCAAAATAGATGAGTGGGAAGTTGATCCAAGATCATAGACTTGCTATTTTAGTCTCTGCACATGTTCAATAGAATGAACAATGCTCTCAGCCTGCTAGTAATTACTTAAATTCCTTTTGGTGGTATCTAATTAACTACAATAGCTACCAATCATGAGTTATTTCACTAAAAAAGATGCACTACATACTAAGAATGATTCTTAGCAAATCACAGGACTAACCCAACATTTTCGGGGTGCTTCAGACTGCAGAACAGAGAGTAATGATTAGAAGATATCTAATGATCCAGTAAAGTAGTAACAATGAAACTATGTAGCTATGAAATAGAGAGTATGCTGATTCTATAGCACTTTAAATCACATCAAATGATCAACCATGCACTGAGAACAAGCTCTAAGAAATTCACTGTTTTGAAATGGTCATAGTAGAGAAGTGAAGTAGAGATATGATCGATGTATATGCATTAAATCACATATTAATACAATGTCATTGGCAAGGTTCAATTGCACAATGTGAGACTAGTGAAGTGGCTATGAGATGAGCACACTAATCACTTAAATCCCCCTCAAAAGTGATCTCATAATTGGGCTTACATGTGAGTCTTTTTTATCTACTTTTATAGTTGAGTTTGGAGCCAATCTTTGAATTGAAATTCAAATGCTCACCAAAAAGTGAGTCCTAAACTATAGGATATATTCTCTCATCAATCATCTACCAAGTAGGTTGAGATTTTATTCCTCCTAACTCCTCGTGAAAGTAGTGCATTAAGTATTATCATTTTTACAAAGATAAAAAGTAATGTGACTTTTACAGGGGAGTGATCATATATGACTATATGAAGTTCATGTTACTTATCCAAGTATGTAGGCTTGGTCTCTTTGCACCAACAATCAATAATGATGGATTCTAGGTCTTCTTCCTTGTCCCCTTCTAAGGGTTCACACATAAATAGGAATATATCATAGCCATCCACATCACAATGGGGAGTCCATTGTCTTTGTTCACTACTATGTCCATTATTGCGAACATTTCTTCCCGACCATGGGGATCAATTTCCTCATTCGAAAAAATCATAGGTGCATAGATTGGGTCTTGTATTGATCTAGCATTCTTGGAAACTCCTTTTTCTCTAGCTTTTAATCTCTTATTCTCTTTTTCAACTAAGTTACAAATCCATAATTGTGTGTCTTCATTCATCCATGATGAATGAGAAAAATTCATTGAGTGTATTGACACAAAATCTTCTTTGTTGATATATTTTGATAGTGATGTGTGTGAACACACTAAGGCTGCTTGAACACTTTTTTCCCTCTTTAGGAGGTTCCCCCCCCCCTTTTGTATATACGCCTACAACCCTAATGGGTCAATTATCTTTGTACATTCTCTTGGTAATACATTCAATATTGTGTGTTGTGCTTCATGCTTCTTCTTCTTCCTTGTGTTGTTTGCGTGCTTTTGTAGACCTCAAACTCCAACAATTGGTATCAGAGCAGGTTGCCGCTTCATCCCAGGCATCCTCAAGAACCCTTCGATCATAGTCTCACAAAATGCATGAAAATTGGTGAGCATTTTGGCCTCCAAATGCACTATCATAATGCATGTGTAGGCAATTTCGTCTTTTTGTGCAAAAGACACATACAGGTTTTAGTTTGATATTATAAGATCCTCAAAGTCTGCTACAAGTTTACTAGAACTCGATAGGGTAGTTGTGTTCAACTTTTTGAGATACAATCATTTTTCTACATGGTGGTATTTCAGTTAGTGGCCATGGCTGAAAGGATTGATGTATTTCGTATGTTGGCTATTGAGGATAAGTTAGATAGTACCAATTACCCATTATAGGCTTATATGATGCTTCATGTATTAGTTGCAAAATGATTGTGGAATATTGTGCAAGGTGTTGAAAAACATCCTATTACACCTACAAATACAATATTGAAGCTGATGTAGATGGCATTGAAGATGGTGATATTCTTCAGGTTCTTGTTCATGTTGCATTTCTTGTTGCACCTATTACAGAGAAACTTTGTTAGGATGGCAGATATGCTCACACACATGCATTGATATCCGCTTCTATCAAACATGCCATTATTCCTCACATTCACTCTTGTAGAACAACAAAGGATGCTTGGGATACACTTATCACTTTATACCAGGCAAGGAATGAGGCTTGTGTTGCTTACCTATGAAAACAATTGGAGAGTGAGCACATGAATGAAGAGATTCCATGGATAGTTTTTTGACAAAAAACAAAGATTTGGAGCAGTTGAATTCAGTTGATGAAGTCTTGCCTGACAGTTCACTTGTGCAAACTATTCTGAATGGTCTTCCAGATTCATAACAGAGTTTTGCTTCTACTCTTTGATTCATGATGAAAGGCAATTTGAATGCCTTAAATTTTGAGGAGTTACTCTCTGTTTTATTGTAGGAAGATCAGTCTACGCAGAACAGGTCCATTATGCATGTTGCATATCAAGCTTTCCTAGCTAATGAGAATGGCAAAGGTAAATGGAGCTCATCTACTAGTAAGCAAAAATCTACTAATTCTACACAATCAAAGAAGGATGACAAAGACAAGAAGAAAACAAAAAAGTAGAAATTATTTTGGAAATATTGTAAAGGAAATAATCATGTCATAAAGAGTTGTCCAAACTGGCTACAAAAGAGGCAAAGAAAAAAGAGGTTGGAATGCTTGTTGCAGAAGCCTCTATATCCAAATCAAAGTCTGCAAATCTTGTGCAACATGAAGAATGGGCATTAACTTCTATTTGCAGTTATGACCCATCTTCTCATGAATAGTGTATGTCTGTGATAGACTCAGATGTTTATTACTTTAATAGTAGGTTAGCCAAACATATATTACCTTGCAACATAGTTTTTCACTTACTTGAGCATGCCCCTACATGGAATACTATCACATGTGCCAAAAACTTATCCCATCATGGGAGTTGGTAAGATCATTATGACTACTCTTTGATGGTAGTTCTTTTACATTTTTAGATGCTTTATTTGTGCCACGGATCCAGAAAAATCTATTATCAGTTTTAGCATTAGCCAAGATCGGCTTGGTTGTGAAATTTGTTGATGACAAATGTACAATTCATGATCTGTCAAATGGAGATGTCACTATTTCTTCTAGAATTTTATGTCAGGGGCTGTATAAACTCATAGATTATGCAAAATTTGTGAATGATTCAACATGTGCAGTTCAAGATTCTCAGACTATGTGAGATGCAAAGCTTTGCATGCACACTTTGGTCATCTGAATTTTGCTAGTTTGCGATGCCTACAAAATTTGAAATGGTTTCCTCTTTGCCCAAACTTGAGGCACCTAATAAACATGTCTGTGAAGAGTATATTTTGGGCAAAAGGCAGCACTCCTTCTCCCCAAAAGATGGTTCGATGTGAGCTACTCAGAAATTGTAGCTTGTTCACATGATGTCTGTGGTCCTTTGTAGACACCTTCTTTTGGGAACCACCTTTACTTCATGACTTTCATTGATGATTTTTCTAGGCATGCATGAGTGTATCCATTAAAAGCAAAGTCTGAGGTGTTTATGTGCTTCAAATATTTTTTGGTTTTGGCAAAAAATCTATCAATATGTAAAATGGGTACCCTCCATTCTGATCGAGGGGGGGAATATATGTCTCCTGATTTTAATGCATTTTTGGATAAATGTGGGATAAATCATTAGTGTACAGTGCCATATACACTTCAACATAATGAAGTTGCTGAAAGGAAGAACATGTCACTCATGGAGATGGTGAGGTGTATGGTCAAGAGTCAGGCTTAACCACATAGTTCCTAGCCTGAGGTTGTTATGTGTGCAACATATGTGCTCAAGAGGTGTCCCACTAAGGCATTGCACTCTATCACCCCATATGAGGCTTGGCATGGTTGCAAGCCATCTGCTGCTCACCTCTGTGTCTTTGGTTCTCTGGCATATGCATTAATGCCTGCACAACAACGCATGAAATTGGATGATAAAGCAGTGAAATGTACTTTTCTTGGGTACAATTATGAAAGCAAAGGCTATCATCTATATCATCCATAGACTAAACGCATTTTGGTTAGGCGTGATGTTGTTTTTGTGGAAGATGTTATTCAACCATTACTTTCATGTACTAAGGAGACATGAGTTAGCTCCAAAGATGTGTATGATACTTTGTTTCCTCTTTTTATAGGTGGATAGTCTAGTGCTGGTCCAAATGAACTGTTTTCTCAGCCTTTATTGGTTTCACATGATGATGCAGATCATTCCATTTTTTATGCAACTCATGCCATTTTTTATGAAGATTTACATGATGCACTTATTGATGAGAGAATTGATATAGAGGAGGCAAAAATTATGTCTAAATGGCTAGTGCAGACTTTGCAAGACAACAAATTTGATGCATCTCTATCATATCATACTCGTTCAGGCTCTCATAGTGCTTCCTTCATCAGATTGCTATGCTATGGATGCCTCTAGTGTTTGTGATAACAATGAGCTTGTTTTGTTTGATGAAGCACAAAATTCTAAAATTGAATGGTTGCTACGCAATCAGAATATGATGCTATTAGGAGAAATGGTACCTTGCCTTTATGTGACTTGCATCTTGGCAAGAAGGCCAGTGGCACTAAGTGGGTACACAAGGTGAAGCAGAAGCCTGATGGGACAGTTGATAGGTATAAGGCTAAGATTGTTGCAAAAGGTTATGCTCAAGAAATATGCATTGATTTTGATGAGACCTTTGCACCTACATGCCGAATGACTACTACTCATAGCATCTATGAAGTTGCAGCTCATCATGGTTGGAATGTATATCAATTGGACATTAAAACTATTTTGAATGGTGACTTGCATGAAGAAGTGTATGTTTTTTAGCCCCATGGTTTTGTGCAAAAAGGGCATGAAAACAAAGTGTGTAGGTTGAAAAAGGCATTAGATGGGTTGAAACAAGCATTAGTTTATAGGATCTTCCAACACATGAACCTAAGCATACACACCTTAAAACTCAAAAAGAGATGAGTGAGATATAGAGAGAGGATAGACAAGATCTTTAAAAGTGTGACGATAAGCTAGAATGCTCACCTACAGTATATATTCAAATGTCAAATCACAATGTGTGAATATGATACAAAGTAAGAATATCTGTGTATAGGCAAAAATAGGAACTAAATGTTGATGACATAATTGCTCCTACATCATCTACATTTGTATCCGCATGAGTGCATCTCCATTTTGTATCTTGGAGGCACTCGATTTCTAGTTTATTTCCATTTTATATTGTATTTCCTTTGTATTTGGGTACCTTTCCATTTTCTTCTACCATTAATGTATTCATTCTCCTTTTAGGGGAATTATCCCACATGAGATGTAGTTTCGAGAGCCCCTCCCAAATCTATATAAGGAGAGCCTCTCCTCCCATTTGTACTTGGTTAGAAGCTTGAGGAGCCTACTCCATGCTCTTGGCAAGATCATTTCTACTCCACATGAGTTTACCCATTTCATGGTCTACTCATTTTGAGTCTCACACATTCCTTCTTTTGTGAGTACACTCTTCTTTTCATTTTGCTTCTACGCATGTACTCTCTACACTAGATACAAGAGATTGTGTGCCTAAGAGGTATGAAGAGTGTGTGTGTGTGTGTGTGAATATGGAGAATATGAAAAATTTAGTACTATTTTACAACAAACCCAAATTATGATTATCTAAATTAGAAACTAGTGAATGAACAAGTGAGGATAGATGTAGACTTGTTACTCACAATATGTTGGCTTGAGAGTAGCTTGAGTTGATCATACAATATGAGCCAAGCTTGTCTTTATATGGTTTTATGAGCTTCATGAAAAGCACACAAGAAAGCTATAAAAAAAGTATGTGATCCCAAAAATGAAAAGAAACCGATGGTAGCACAAATTTGGCGCCACTTTTCAAAACTAGTCCAAAAAGTATTTTGTGCTGCTTATTGAATCTGTCGGATTTTGAATTGTGGGGGGTTGCATGAGAGTGAATTCTCTTATCCATGTCACCTACATGACTTCTTCTTGAAGGGATATACAAAAACATTCTACTAATGCTAGCAGTTCTGGACCTATGGACATTGCTTCAAACAATTTGAGACTTGCATGGGATATGCATTGGCTATGATCACCTTCTGATTTTTCCTATTCTAGGGGTTCGATTTTGAGCGACTAACTGAGCTAATTCTTCCATTGGTGATGAGGGTTTTGAATTGGTGCTAGTGGAGTATTATGAACCCTTGTAGAGTTTTTAAAATTCTAGCTCTTCCCCCTAGGTTATCTTGAATGTTAGTGCACATTCTAACACATTGATCTAGGATGTTTGGCACTTTCAAGCAATCTAGGTTTTCCACTCAAAAGACCATCCAAAAACAAAGACTCTTGCTTAGCATGAGTTGGTAGCTTTGGGTCAAACATCTCTCTATGTACTGCTTAAACCTCTGTTCTACTAGTCTCACACTCTCTTGGGGGGTCCGTTTGAAGATTTGGATCAAGGATGATGCGTTATTTCTAATTCCACTCTTAGAGAACTCAGTGATGGATGCTTCCATCAATTCTGGAATTTCTCAGTAGTTGCCTCTAATTAATGGTTGAAACAATGCAAGGGTTGTACCTTTCAAGGTAAACCCAAATGGCTTATGTAGTGAACAAATCTTCCACCTATTCAACCCTCAATACTTGCTTAAATTTTGCCAAATGATGATAAGCATCCCATGTGCCATCAAAATATTTTGTCATGGTTTTCATTAATTGCAAGGTTCTCAACATTCTAAAGTGTTATGTTTGCCTTGGCAAGTCTGAAAATTGTCAGCTTCTCTATGTGCTCTATGTCCTTTGGTTTTCTCTCTCCATAGAGTGCTCTATTTCCTTTGGCTCTCTCTCTCTCTCTCTGGCCTACTTGTTCCTTGTTCTAATCTACCCCTTCCTAGGTTATGCACAAAACTTACCTCTAGGGTTTCTCTTGATTTCTTTGTCTATGCAGCTTAAGCACTAGCTAGACCTATGCTTGTCTGTTTCTGAGATACCAAAGGCTTGTGTAAGGGAAATAGCTTTTGAACTTGCCAAAGATGGGTTTGTTTATTATAAAATGCAACTGTGTACATCCTCTTTGAGCCATGACCTAGATAAGTTGCTTTTCCTAGATTTTCACGGTCCTTAAACTCATACACTAGAAACTTGTTCTTGGTGTGAGGTTTTGTTGATTTAAACATGCAAAAATTATTCCTCTATAGCTTCATTTGCATACAGATATATGTAGCATTGTATTGAGGTAACTTGGTTGTGACTACAATCCTTGTTAGCATGGATTTTCTTCTAGTCTTGTAACTTAGGAAGAATCAGCCCAAAGTCACCAGCCTTGTCAGGAAAAGTAGTACTACATACATAGTTCCTTGCTTATGTATGTATAACCCATTCTCAAACTTGAACACTCAGTGATATATTTCATAAGGGTGCTCATGATTTCTCATTTGGACCACTGACCTCCTCAATCCATCCTCATAAATGCAAGCACGTAAGCAGTTGGTACATATATAATCTAGTTGCATTTTATATGGTCCATTGTTGCAGAGTTAAGAAAAGCAAAAGGCAAAGAAAAAGATGGGCCCCAAAATTTTTCCGATTTGGACACTTTATTTTTGTATCATAACCATCTTGTAATATATTTTTTCGATGTAAATGCACTAGAGGAGTCCTCTAGATGCATATCCATGGAGATTAGTAGCTTATCCATGTAAATTAGTAGGAAATTAACCTTTTAGTGAATAAAATGCCGGTCTCTTGTGTGAAAGGACCATTTTTAGGGAACATGTATATAAGTCAATTTGTGTCTCTTTGTAAGGACTTTTTGCCATTGTGAGAATCAAGAGCACAAAATTTCGAGTTTGTGTCTTCTTCTCTCTGTATCATCTTCTTTGTGAGCTTGTGTGCATGTGTGTAGCTTTGAAAGAGTGTTTGGAGGTGTTGTCTATCCATGAAAATGCTTGTTTGTTGTTGTTAGTGTGTGTGTGAAGTGTAGGAAGTGCTGAAGTGTAGGAAGGTCATTCCCACGATTCAGTATTTTGCTCATAACTTGAAGTATAAGTGTTAGAATTGAGTGAAAATATCACCATTGGATGCATCTTTGCGAGAGCTTCGAAAGGCATATGCTATTTGCTATATTCGGAGTTCGCAGTTGAGAGAAAATCTCAATTTACTGTTGGCTTCTGCTCCAAGTATCGCAACACCATAACTGACAGTTGAAGCTTGTTTGGATTAGACATAGATTTACTTGCACTCTTGGGAAGCTCTTTTGCATTGATCATCATTTGATTGCATGTCTTCATACACTCGGCTAGGTTTTGATACTCCTCGGATTGATAAATAAAGCTTGAATCCCCACTATATGCACTTGAGGGGGATCGAGGTATAGTCTCTTTCTCCACAAGTCCCTAGGTTGGTACTTAGGTACACACGTTTTTTGGCGCTGTTGCCAGAGAATGTCGAATCAAACCGAGGCATTCGTGTGATGGTAAGTAGCTCGTAGCATTGAAGCGAGTAGAGGAGTTGTGAATTTCTCTTCTTTGGTAAGTCACACTCATCAGCACTTACTACTTCACACTCTTGGAGTTTGTGTAGTGAGTTGATAGTCTAGGGAAGTGAGTGGAGAGAGTAGAGTAGAAGGGAGTAGGTTAGGAAGTTAGAGTAGCATTCAACCTTTGTGCCTATTAGTCTTTTCAGTTAGGAAGAACTTTCAAAAGTATAAAAGCTAAAAAATTGTCTTTTTCAAGTCACTTGTTTTCAAAGCAAGTATCGTGAGAGTCATTAGTCGAGTATCGTGTTCTGATAGCAAGGAGATTGGGGGCAGCGCAGGGTGAATAGGAGTGATTGAAGAGCTGAAAGGTAGCTGCCAAGGTGAGCATATTAATCATTCACTCATCATTGCCAAATAAATCAAATGTTTCAGTAGAACGATCTGCGACAAGTATCGTGAAAGATTAGATAGGAGTAAAGAGAGTTTATTTTGTGATACAGACTGAGGGGAGAGGGTAGATGTACTCTAGGAACATGTGTATGCACTTAAATTCCAAAATCACTAGCTAAAAAATTGAAAAAGATTCAAGTATCGTGTTCTCCTGCGGTTGAGGTATCGCGATACTTGGGTATCGTGAACTCCTGTGGTCGAGTATCGCGATACTTGCAAGTCGTCGAATATCGTGTATCGCTGAGAAACACTCGCGATACTAAGCAGATATCGTGTATCATGAAAATCTGATAGCGATACCTGTCAAGTATCGTTTATCGTGAAATACCTATCACGATACCTGTGACATATCGTGTATTGTGGAGGAAGCTTTTGCGATACTTGGTGGATATCAAGTATCGCTGGAAATTTCTCGCGATACTTGTGAAGTATCGTGTATCGTGGGATTATTCTTTGCGATACCCGTGCAGTATCGAGTATCGTGGGACACAAAAAACGATATCAGTTTAGTATCGACTATCGTGGAGATTCCCCTTGTGGACTATCGAGTATCGAGTCGTCACCCATAAGTGTCATGTATCGTGACCTTCTCAGGTGCCTAGTATCGTGTATTGTCTTGCTCAAATATCGAGTATCGTGGTAGGCCCAGCCTCTCAAATATCGAGTATCGTGGTATCTTTCTAGTGTGTCAGATATCGAGTATCGTGACATACTCTTTTGGGGTGGAATATCGTGTATCATGGAATCAGAGGAAGTTTCTCAATCAAGCAAGTAATTCCATAAATTGGGACCACAGCAAGGAGCATTGGAAGCTAGGAGTGGGTAAAACAAGAAAAGAGTTTTTAAGTGAATGAACTTAAGATCCGAAAGAACCCTAGGAAGCCGAAGAAGTGTAATCTCTTCAGTGGGAAGTGTAGCCGAACGGAGTAGTTGTTCACAGTACTCTGAAACCTCGAGTGAGTCTGAAGAAGAAATTCCCATGGCTTCAGAGGATATGCAGAGCTCTGTGCCAATAATTGGCATGATGTCAATTATTGAGGGTGAATATCGGACATCTTTGGAATATGTGAACACTAACCAACATGGGATATCTATCTACCTAGATGGTCTAAACCGATCAGTGGCCAGACTAAAGAAAGCTACAGATGCTTACATAGTACCTAGGTCAGCAGTTAAGTATGCAGGAGGGTTTTTTATATGGACAAAAGAGATATTCAGTATGTTGTTACGAAACACCCTGAAAGCATCAATGAACAAGGGGAAGAAGGCAATGCTCACAACCTTAATGAAGAGGGACATGAAGAGCAGATGACCACCCCTAGAGGGAGATCCACTGTTGTTAGGGTTTGGAGAGGAGACCTAGTTCCCCAAGATGATTCCCTAATGGATGTGTATTTGATCAATGGAATGGAGCATCTCCTCATAGCCCACTCTTCATTATGGGAAGTGGCCCCTAACCCACTTACTATCTATGAGTTACAAGATCATGAACTCCCTACCATTATCATATATTTGGACAAAAACCAAAGGAGGTACTGACCTCTAATGGAGTTAGAAAGAGCAGGGTTGAAATATCAGAACATTCGAGTGTTCCCTCCTAGGGATCAAGCTACTACTTCTCAGAACCCTCAAGGAACTTTTCAAGATAATTCATATCAGCATTCCGGACAGACGCAACAAATGCATATACCGGTCAGACCACATGTGCAGTTTGCCATGCCGGCCAATAACCCTAACTATCGGCCTCAGCCACCTGTTGAGCCAAGGAATAGAATCCATGTCCCATATAGACCACATGTAGTAAGAGGACCTGGTATACCCATAGGAAGACCAGTTTTCCCTGTGATGCCTAGACCACCTGAAGCAAGAACAAGATTAAGACCAATTCAAGTTGCCAAATGCATGAGAAACCACTATGATGGCTCTAGCAAACCTTACAATCATATAGCTGAATTCAAACAAGTAATTAGAACCGAACAAGTGGAAGATTTCTTGATTCAATATGAATCCTTTGGTCTAACTTTGACAGACACAACTTTAGCATGGTTCCAGCCATTAGACCCTAATAATTTTCAAATCATGGAACAAGTCTATCAAGAATTAATTGAAGAATTCACCAAATCTGGGATTAAAAACAACTCTTCCTCATTGATCCATAGTTTTAAGTAAGCTCCTACGGAATTAGTGAGATTGGCAGCAAGAAGATTTAAGCAGTATGTAGATAGATGCCCAGTGGAAGAGAGAACCACCCAAAACAAAATGGTGTCATTGTTTTTGGAAGGATTAGTGAATGGATCATTAAGATCTCTGGTATATGTGAAAAGAGTTCAAACTTTGCAAGAATGTATGAAAGAATGTATTGACCTAGAGGACAATCTAGTAGAAGACCTGAAAATACCCCAAGGTAGCATGAAAAGTGAAGATTCCGCTAGTAGTACATCAAATTCCAAGAACAATGTAGAGGAAATAGTCGACTTAGTAGCAAAGAAACTGAACATTCAAGGATAGAGGAACTACCCCAACAACCCAATGAGAGTACCCATTCTTAGAAGATGTATGCATTGTGGAGGTGATCATCCTTCTCATTTGTGCACTAGGGGAGTAGTTCCACCAGCTGCTTATGCTTACAATAGACCACCCGTCTCGGGCTCTATGCATTATTGTAGCATAGAACAAAAGTACATAAATCACAGCATAGAAAACTGTCCTTACAATTGGCAATCAAGACTAGCCCTACCGCCAGTGAGACCTTATGGATAGCCTTAGAGAGATCTAGGAGGGGAAGCCTTCAGATATCCCACATATCAGCAGCAGGCACGAGTACCACGACCTTATGCTTATCAAGGTTACACTCAACCACAACCGGTGTTAGGTCAACAACCACCCCACCCTCAGAATGTTGTCCCAGTGAAAATAGCTCGACAGGAAGAGAACCCTGAGAGAGCAATAGTCCCCGCCATGCCTATGGTTGGTAATGAACCATATGACCCATCCTATGATCATAGTCAAGGAAATTACTCCGCTTATGAGAGCTCAATAATCAAATATGGACAATCTTACGAGCCATATGCATATGGCGTGGATGGACTAGATAATGCTTACGGATATGAGCAGGATTATGTGTCCTTGATGTACACAGCTCCCACAGCACCCATACCCCCCCGACCTATGAACATACCACCTGTACCTAGAGGACCATGTTATAGATGCGGAGGTGACCATTATATTAGAGAATGTACATTACCAACCCACCACCACCACAGTGAGTCTGGGAAGGATACTGTAGTGATTGTGGTAAGGAACACCTTTTCAGGGATTGCCCAAAGAAACCCAACAAAGTTAACTCGAACATGCAGATCAATGTGATAGAAGTGATAGAGTCGTCTGGGAGTGATAAGGAGTACATTGTTCCATTGAAAGCAATAACAAGGGCTAAAGCTAGAGAGACACCAAAAAAAACTGGAGAGGGTGATCAAGGCGACAGAGAAGTGAATATACCTACACGTCAAATAGTTGAAGACTCGGAAGAGCTTGGAAAAAGTGTCACAAGCAAACGAACACAAAGATGGAAGAATCTTAGAGACAGTCTAAAGGAAAAGAAACTACAACAAAAGAAGGAGAATGAAAAGAATGAGCAAGATCAAAAAGAAAAACAGAAACTTGAAGGAGAAAATAAAAAAGGAAAGTATAAAAAAGAAGAGGTAGGATCAGTTTTAGCAGATCCTATGCCAGAAGAGTTAGTCATGTGGATTTAGGCATACCAGGCACGAATAAGAGTAGGACCAACCATTGAACAACATGAAAAGGAATATCCCAGAGGTGACTTAGAGAAAGAAAGGTTGGAGATATGCAAAAAATTAATTGAAGTAGCTCAAAAGACCCTAGAAAAACCTATCTTTCGACTACCCAATTCACGAATTCCCGAGAAGGAATTCCAAGAGTGTGTCATCCCTAATGATCCTGAGAAAAGAAAGGAAGGTGAGACATGTAATGGAAATTACTACGAGGATAAAAAAGAAGGATCCATTGTCCCCGAAGTAGATGGGGAATGGCCTAAAGACTTGTGGGCAAGAGTCCAAGAAGACAAATGGAAGAAAGTGGAAGGAATTGAACCACCCTTTGAGGAGCTAGAAGCAGAAGGTGAATTGGAACACTCAATGCCTAAGCTGAATTCAGAAGAATTATTACAATTTGACAAGAGCGACAAGGAGAATGACAGTGTGAAGGCTTTGCCAAATTACACAGGGGAATACAAATATAATTCTGAATTATACTGCATTCCCTCGATAAGAAAAAAAGAGCAAAACCCATCAATCCAAACATCGGACATCATACAACATCTTAGAAAGGTAAAAATCCCTTGTACTCTGACATTGGAAGAACTTTTGAAGATAAAACCACATTTGAAGGAGAAGCTAACCAGTATTGGAGACCAAGTCAGAAGAGAAGGAGATGCCTGATGAAGTGACCACAGTCAAAATCCCAGTCGATAAGGTTGGAGATCTCAACGAGGGAGATGAAGGAAACACATGCCTTCCAATTACTTATATGGGTTACACCACTAAAGCTATCTTAGATTCTGGAGCTAGAGTAGGAATCGTGACTAAAGAAATATGGGAGAAATGGGGAAAACCAGCCTATAAGTATCTCCCCACCAATTTTCATATTTTTGTTATATCATTTTGGCTTCAACATAAGCTCTAAAACCAAGTCGAACATTATAGTGTGGATGGAGCTCTTATACAAAATTTAAAAGTGAAAGAGCTCTCATTTGTTAGGGTTATTTTGTTGAGTCTAGAAATCTTATGAGATTTCTAATCAGTTATTGAGCAATAGAGAGCTCCTTGGAGAAGTTTCCTCATGCCTACTTGTGAGTGTGTGTGTGTGTGCACACATGTAAGTAGTTTCATATGTGTGTGCTTGCTCTCTCTCTTGTTGTAGGTGTGTGTAGCATCTTGCAATGTGTGGTCTTCATACCACCCATTGGTCACTCTATAGATTGATTGTTTAGTGTACAAATAATCCTACTTGATGCCAATACATCAACTATGTGTGTGGGCTATAATTTGAACACCAAACATGGATGAAAGTTGGCCATATGGACTTTGGGAAAGAGTTCAATAAACTAGATGGATGAAAGAGAAATAGGCATACCCATTATTCCTAAAATATTTGTGGGAAAAAATGAAGAGACTCTTCCTTGAGGATCTTATTATGATACTAGAATAATCACCATGCAACGTGGAAAAAAATGCCCTTGTCATGTGTGAGATCCAAGGTAGAATAGAGTCTCCCTTTGAACCTCAGTAAAGGAAGAAAAATGAAGATGACCATGCGTTACCATGAATGTGATGATAGGGAGTAGGCAGAGCTTGTATATCTCTATATCTCTCCTTTATCATAAAAGGAGTCAGATTAACCTTACATTGGAAAATCTTTCTTGCATATGGGATTATGGTGCATCCTTTTCCTTCTCTCCCAAAAATTTAATCATGCATCCTCATGACATTTTTGAGGAAGTTGTCCTTTTCTCTTTGTATGTTGGAGGCCCGGGCGTTATTTATAGCTCTCTTATCTATTTCTTGGCCCAATTTATCTTCTCCATACATTGAGGAGCTTGAGAAAGCATTTGTGTGATATAACACCTCTAGCATAAGGAAACTAAGAGTCAAGTAGCTCTCCTGTTGTGCCAATTTTGTTAAGTTTTGGTACTTTCTTCCCCCCTTTGAAGATTTTTTTCCTCATTTAGAACTATAGATTCACTGTAAAATATATAGCTTCATTTAGAACTATAGATTCACTGTTATGAATCATTCTACTATTCGACTATTCAACCACTCTTATACTTGTCTGAACCTTGAAAGTAGATGTACTAGAAAAGAATTCTAGGATTGGTATTCAATAAGACATCCTCTATCATTATGCCAATGACCACATATCCGAACATAATTTTGAGCTTATTCTTAACTTTTCGGAATACACATTCTCATGTTCCCCTACACAAGTTCATGTTCATTTGTGTTAGGAGAGGTGGGATTTGGGTTGAAGGCTAGCCAATTAAAGCATAAGAGTGTGAATTGTGAGGAAGTTCTAAAGGTACTCTTATCATGAAATCCAAATTATTTCCATGTTATCTTTGTACCTTATGAATTTTAAGTTCCATGATGAACCTTTGCATCTTCTAAAGAGAAAAGGTGTTGGCTTTCATCTTGAGATGCAAATTTGTCAAATGAATGAAGCCTCAAAATAACTCGGAAGCTCTTCTTAAGAGGAAGAAATTCACAAAGTTTCATGATAATGAGTACTTTTGCACCATTTGTTTTGGTGAAAGTAAACTTTCTATGAACTCATAAGTTCAATTTCTCATATTCCATTTCCATCATTGTCCTTGATGGAACCTAATTAGAGCTTTATATCATGAAGTTTTCAAAACCAATTTCGGTTTCCATCTACTGAAGACATCTTATTTAAGAGCTTGTTTTGGAAACATTTCTAAATATCTCTATTGTAATTACAATTAGCATTCATTATGCTAGGTTCTCTATATTAGTGTATACACAAAATTCCGCTCATGTCATAATGAAGAGCTTTGCCCCAAAAAAATTTCTAAGTCATTAAAGAACTTAGACGTGTTTGAGTGCTAATTTTTTCATATATACATTACTTCCTTACCATCTATTTGGAAAGGTAATCTATTCCATTCTTATCTCCTCACTTTTCGCACTTCATTTCTAAGTAAGACATGCTTTATGTGAGCTTTACATTAATTATTTGATACCTTAGTATAGTTTTTGGAACAAATTGCCAAGTACTTGTATTGAAAATTAGCTAGCACAATTTCGTAAGTACTTAGCTTCACTTTTCTCGAGGTTTCTTCCTTCCATTCAAAAATAAAATTTCTATTGAATAACAAGTTCAGTTATCTATTCTCATTATGTAATAAAATAAAAAAGTGAATGATATTCATGTAAATGCACATGCATACACGCAAATGTATGTATTTTCATGGTATCTATGGTTCAAACAACACTCTTTTGATTTAGTAATTCTTAGCATGCATTTCAAGATCCTTTTTCTGGAAAAATATGTACTTAGCTTCAATGCATCATCATGCTAATGCACATGAAATGTGTGCATTTAAATTGTTTCTAGTGCAAAGAAACCTTTGGAATTGAACATGTGCATTAAAATTATCCTTTTGGTAACAAATGCACATACATTCATTCCCATATATGCATGAAACTTCTTGAGCTAATTTCTTTTCCTTTCCATGCCTATGTGCCTACCTATTCTAATATTAAATATTTACTTTCGTTATACTTGCATGTAAATTGATGGATTATTCTACACATCAATTCATCCCTATGCAATGACAATGATAATCCATCTTCGTCTCGACCTCCTTGCTCTGAGATTGAACCATATGATTGGATGCAAATATTACAAACACTTGATGTGTATGTGAATGTGTTGACATAGAAGGATATGATGTATTTATGATTTCCATACTGGAAGAAGTAACTAAGCCGGCTTGTTCATGAATGGGTTCCATTTTAGAATATAGCTCGATAGTTATGGAAATTGCCTTTGATTCTAAGGAAGCCTTCTTAGAGCATGTAGGAGCTTCTAATCAAAGATATATTGAGGTAAGGGGAGAAGAGTTTCAAGTATTCCAAATGCAAGGAAAAGTGAACAAGTCAGGAGTAAACATCAAAGAGGAAGTTAAAGGCTATTTTAGATAATGGAGTAGGTGTTAGATATACTCGATAATCCACCCTCAAGCGACCACAAATTATCCATAGTGTTGTAAGTTGTAAGTCCCGATTATGAGGAGAAGCCATTGTGAGATCCAAAACATTTGTTGGACCCTAACTTGTGTTAGTGTATCAAGCAAGCCTAAGTGATTGAATTATGCACAAAGGATTTCTTTTGATATTTGAGGCATAATTTTTAGACTCATAGTAGCATACACTTAAGGAGCCTCAAAGGTTAATGTTTGATTTTATCTTAGTCAAAGGTAAATGAGATAATTGGAGAGCATCTCATTAACTCATTGGGAGCCAAATACTACAACTTCATTTGAATTCAAAATTCAAAATCCCCAAAAATATGGATCACTTTTAGGTGGAATCTACCAACAATTATGAAGCAAGAATTGTATATATACACTACTCACTTTAGCTGTGGGATATGAGATGTGCCCATGGGACCCCCCAAATCCCACAATGCAGGGGAGGAGGATGGCAAGCTAGAGGGAATTACAAATGAGGGGGAGACATCTATCGTCTCCCTCATGTGTGACCCATTTGGGTTTCAACTTTTTATTTTCGAGGAGATAAATACAGTGATGTTTAAACGGTGGAGATCTCTTATCTCCGGAGATTCTTTTACCTAGAAAAAACAAGGATTTTTCAATTGACCATTCCTTTGGAATTTGGCCAAAATTGACAGCACATCGCTCCCTGCAAATCTTCCAAAGAGTCTCACTCCTGATGGCATTCCACAGCCTTGATGAGCAGCCAACCGCCTCGCCTAACAGCACTTGTTGCAATTGATTTGGTTTGTGAGCCTCAATATCCGCGTCACGTGGTGCCAGATAACGTGGGACTTGGGGCAATCGAAGAAAAGGTGAGCTAAATCTTCGATGCATCGATGGCAACGCTTGCACCATGGAGGCACACTGTAGATTTTGTTAGCCCTTGCATTGGACTAGATACCCTTATGCAGGATCTGCCACATGAGAACAGACTTTTTGATCTCAATTAAGGGGTGCCAAATAGACATGAACTTAAGTTCCCATCGAAGTTTGTTCCAAGAAAGGCACGGTAGCTTGTTAAGGGCTTCCTATTGAAATAATTACGGACAAAGAGACCCACTTCATTAATGAAGTCAATGAATTTTTTTTGTCTAAGTTTCTTATCACACATAAAAAATCCACTCCATATCATCTAGAAATGAATGGTTGAGTGGAAAGTTCAGACAATGTGATTTGTACAGTATTGAAAAAATTGGTGAACAATTGAAGATCTGATTGGGATAAGAAATTGCATCATGCAATTTGGTCTTATGAATTCATCAATAAGACATTTTAGGAGCAAGTCCTCTCAGCCTAGTTTATGGACAACAAACAATTTTACCGATTGACTTTTTGGAACCAACTCTTAGACTTGCACATCGATATGCATGGATTGGGCTTGAAATTTCACAACTTGTGGATATTCTTGAACATCTATAGAAAACGCACCTTATAGAGCTAGTAGGAAGGAGACCTAGTGTTATTCTATACATTAAAGCAACATGTGAAGAAAGTCCAAAAGAGAGGGTATGCTCCACTACTGATACACCTTATATCACCTATTGATGTTGTGAAGGGGATGTAATTCCAAATTACATAAGCAGATGTAGAGTAAAACTCTATCAAGACCCTCTTAGTGAAGGTATGTTGCATCAACTATAGAAGGCTAAGGATCGCAAAGCTGAAGAGCTAGGCAAACATAAAGAAACTCAAGAGGAACCTTTAGATCACATCAAAAAATGAAAACTAATGCAATCACAAACTATGAATATGTAGATGGATAGCAAGGTGCTCCCATAGGAATGTGTGAGGCTGATGATCCTCCTAAAAGGGTTACTGATTGACGAACACATATTTGGGACATCCTAGGAAATAAATCCTTATTGCCCATGCGAATCCTCATAGGTACTAGAGCTAAAGTAATTTAATGTGTCTATTTCTTGCACAAAGACTTGAAGCTAAGATCCTGTCGTTCTATGATGCTCTCATTGGAATAGGTAGTACATGCATTGAATGTTGTGGAGAAGCTCAATACCTGTGTGCATCAGAGGAGAAACTATGAACACTACATTCTTAGCATGCCATGACAACGATTTGGAAATAAATGTAGTGCTAGGGAAAAATTGCTTATTAGATCATTTTATAGGGCTAAATCTTGCAACCAATTACCTCATAGTGAAGCCTGGGAAAAAATGGATAAAATTACAACTAGTACAAGTATTGTGCAACATGTACTACACATCCACACATTAGGAGGGCAACTTGTAATCTACAAAGATAACAATAAGAAATTTTCAAGAACTCACCTTGTGTTCAAGTTTCACAAGAACCTAGAAAGAAAACTAAAGTTTGAAGAGGTTTGAGTGGTCAAAACATCAACTTCTTATCAACCACAACATCAACCAATTTTTTGAAGCCAGTTCCAAAAAAAGGGAACGATCAAGAAAGTACTTGCATTGGATGGATTCAAATTGAACATGTTCAAATCGATGATTGGATTGCAAGATATTTTGAAGGATTGAAGACTCAAGATTCTTAGCTTGAGGGTGAGTTGTTGGTGTAAGAAGCAAGCTTAAAAGATTTGCTTTAGCTCATGTACTGCTCTCATAACTTATCTCACATAGATGTGGTTGTGTGAACATGTTTTTGTAAAGTTCCAAGGACAAAATCTATGTACTTATCTGGGTAAATTGTAAAAGCCAAAAGTGGAAGAAATCTCATGGAAAGAGCGAGCCGAATTCCACAAATTTTTAGTTGGGTTTCAAATTTAGAATTACTCCTAAAGTTTAGCTCCACTTTTGGGTGGATGACGCATCAAGATTCAGATTCAAAACCATGTATAAATACACCCCCTTCTAATAGTAGGGTAGAGTGAGTCTTTCTCAAAGATTGAGTTGAGTTTCTTAGCATACTTTGTCTCACGTCAAGTGAGAGTAGTCCTCCATATGTCCCTTGTATCATATGTGCAATATCAATACACATTATGCTTCATATATCTTGAGTATTCATTCTCTATGTATAGCTACACTAACTTGAGCTACATAGTCAACTTGTGTGGTTCATTTCTTTGTGTGTGACTATGTAAGCTTATATACAAAGTTTCAAGACCAGTAGATATTGAGTTATTAATGTTTGAAAGTGATTGTATCTGTGCTTCATCTTGTTTTTGAAAAGTTGGTGTGGCTCTCTTGTCGATTCATACCAAATTGTGAGATCCAAACATTTTCTTGTGACCTTCACTTCCCAAAATAGAAGGCTTATTCAAATCTTGTGAAGTGGAAACTTATTTGTTTTGATGCAAACATTTGGTAATGATGTTCCAAAGGACTTAGTGGTATGCATATTTTGAAAGCTAAGGAAGTACATTAGGCATTCTTGAAGCTATATTGGTTGGTGTAGAGCAAGTTTTGGCAAACACCCACTCATCTTTGTCTATATCCCATCACCTCTTCACACTCACTAGCTGGGAAAGCTTCATCTGCAACATGCATAATGGACTTCTTCTGCATGGATTGACCTTCTTGCAAAAAAATAGAGACTAACTCCTCAAATGTTAGGGCATTAGGATTGCCTTTCATCATCAATCAAAGAGTAGAAGAAAAAATCTTATATGAATCAAGAAGACCATTAAGAAAAATCTGCACAAGTGAACTATCTGGCAAGACTTCATCAACAAAAATCAGCCACTCCTTCAAATCTTTGATCTTTGTCAAAAAAATTTCCATAGAATCTCTTTCATTCATATGCTCATTGTCCAACCATTTTGGAGCTAAGCAACACGAGCCTCATTTCTTTCCTGTTATAAAGTGGTAAGTGTATCCCAAGCAACCTCTGTTGTTTTGCAAGAACAAATGTGAGGGATAATGGCATGTTTGACATACAAAGCTATGAATGCATGTGCCTAAGCACCTCTGCCATCCCAAAGAAGTTGCTTTGCAGTGGGGGCAGTAGCAACTGCAACAGAAATAGGAATTCGAAGATCATCATCTTCAATGCCATCTACATCACCTTCAATAACTATATTTGTAGTTGTAGTAGAAATTTTTTCAACACCCTTCATAATTTCTCACAGTCCTTTTTCTACCAATACATGAAGCATCATATATGCCCACAATCAGTTATTAGTACCATCCAACCTATCCTCAATAGCCAGCATATGGAATACATCTTTGCTTTCATACTTTAATAGTTCAAGTGAATTTTAAGAGATTTTCCAAAAGACATTAATAGTAGAGTATCCACATATTTTTCTATGCCCATACACAATTGGTGCACAAAAATGGACCAAGTTAGCAGTTTGGTTGCATATACTTATATGCTACTTACTTCACATGTTTCTATTATGGATGTTAGGTCTGCACATAGTGAAACAATGAATTAGGCAAGGATGTTTAAATCCACCTTTATCATTGTTACCATACTTTGCACTAGATTCAACCTATAAAAGTGCAAAGATAGATGGTGTTTTGAATGATTTGGGCAAGATTTAGAACATGCACATGATTCTCCTCTTTCTAGATCCACTCTTGGGTAGTATCCACTTCTTTTTAAAGAGGTGAATCAAAGAGATGACAACCATGCTCCTTACTTTGGACCATGGGCTTGGGGGAAAGCTATTATACAGTTATATCTTGAAGCATATGTTTGAGGAAAAAAATTCTTCAAAGGGGGGCGTGTTATAAATCTTGACAACATTCAAGTTAATGAAAACATTAAGTAGTTTTGTAATATTAAGTAAGATGGATACTTGGCCTAGTGGTTAAGTCTCAAGGATGGGCAACAAGAGGTCTTGGGTTCAACCTCCATGAGAAGCATGGGTAGATTATTTTGCCAAAAGAGATCTAGAGCCTTCTAGAAGAATCCTCTCAAGTCAATGTGAGTTAACATGAGCTCAAAGAGACTTAAGTGGCCAGCACATCTACCACTATTGGACTCTAGTGAAGGTATAAAAAAAATGGTGGAGATCACACGTGTAAAAGTAGCTTCAATCACTCCAGAGACCATAGTTAGTCCCCAAATCTATATAATGCCTAGTTGGGTGGAGATTCTAAGTTCATTCTCTCTAGCGCAAAGACTAGGTTCTTAACAATATCTAGTCCATGAAGGATCCAAGGTATCCAATACCATAACCGAATGCAATTGAGAGCTCATTAGGTATGGAATTGATCAAGACACAAGGTGGCACATGCAAGCTCATTCAATCAAGAACAATTGTGAGTAGTGTCAGGATATAAGTAGGAACTACTTGTGAACGAGAGGAGCATATGGTGGTCTTGTGCTAATGAGTGGGGAAAGAGATTATCTTCTTATAATAATGCTTGTCTGGAAACGATGTGTTGTTGTACCCAAATGATGGAGTAAATACTCATTAGTACTATATTGTATAGCACAAGTCATTTTCATGTGTTGTATTTATTAAGAGAAAAAGAATGAAAAATTACATCCACTGCCTATCATTCAGACAAGTATCAAAAGCTACCAAACTAAAAAGAATTCCCATCAATCTCCAAAACGTATTGTCTGTAAGGAAAGTGGTTCCATACGAGTGTTGAAAAGCAATTGAATATGATCAGTTCCACATGTATACAACTCAAACTTATCAATCATGGACTAGTTTAGCTTCCATTGTCATTCATTAATATAAGGATAATGCACATGCCAATGATCCTAAAAGTATAAAACTATGGCATATATCGCCAATGCCAAATATTTTGATAAAAACTTATTAGTATCTTGTGAAATGTATTAAAACATAACTTGTAAGAAGTATGTGGGTAACTTGATTGTATGTATATTTCTCTACTGTGTATGTGTATGTGTGTATCTGTGAAAGTGTGTATGTATCTGTGAGTGTGTGTATATATATATATATATATATATATATATATATATATATATATATATATATATATATATATATATATATATATATATATATATATCAAAAACAGTACTGTGAGAAGGCACAATTAATCACAGATATGGTTCCATAAAACTTGAAACACAAATCAAACATAAAATTAAATAATCAATGTATTATTTGCCTCTGTTCGCAATCATAACATATGTATAAGTGTGTGTGTGTGTGTATATATATATATATATATATCAAAAACAGTACTGTGAGAAGGGACAATTAATCATAGATATGGTTCCATAAAACTTGAAACACAAATCAAACATAAAGTTAATGTATTATTCGCCTCTGTTCGCAATCATAACATACATATATATATATATATATATATATATATATATATATATATATATATATATATATATATATATATATATATATATATATATATATATATATATATATATATATATATATATATATATATATATATAACAGTACTGTGAGAAGGCACGATTAATCACAGATATGGTTCCATAAAACTTGAAACACAAATCAAACATAAAATTAAATAATCAATGTATTATTCGCCTCTGTTTGCAATCATAACATACAATTGAATGTGCATTTTCCCCGACCACAAGGAAAAATTGACAAAAAAAGGAAATATTGGCACACATCCAAAATTATGTTAAGCTTGCATGAAAAATGGTATAAAGTATAATAAACATATTAAACCAATAAAAAATAAACAAAGTTAAAAATATAAAATTGAAAATAAAAACCAGTAACTTGACAGAGATCTCCAAGGAGTTTACAAAGGGTAAGTACAAGAGGCGAAAGGTCTTTTGGGACCTTTTGAAATATCCAAAACTTTCATTTTTAGATGAGCAATCATGTAACAATGCAAAATCCAACATCATGTTTGGAAGACTCTTGGTCATAAGTCAATAACCAATAAGATAGTCATAAGTCAGATCAAAGAAATAAACTGAATCCTTAAAAAGGAAATAATCTATCTATGCATGGACTACCTATGCATTCATTTCCAATTTTGTAATACGTGATAGATCTAGGATATATATATATATATATATATATATATATATATATATATATATATATATATATATATATATATATATATATATATATATATATATATATATATATATATATATATATATATATATATAATAATTTTAAACATAAATATACGACTAGAATTTAAAAATAAATAAATATATAAACAATTTTCAAAAGGATATTACATTTCATTATGTTTGGAACTTCCTATCAAGACTTCTGAGCTGGCTTTGTGGTTGGACACATTGCCTCTGGGATGGGGGGCGAGGATTCGACCCTCGGCCATCACGGATGCCCCATGCCATTAATGGTGGGATGTTAAATGGCCTTTGGACCATTTGATTATGGCCTTTGGGCACCTGGCCATCCGGCCAATCATTGATGCTAGCCTTTGGGCAGCCTTGTAATCGAACTTTGCGCATGTGAATGTCATCTCCGGCCTTGAGGTCCATCAAACTAGTCACTTCATTGTGCCTTAGGGCCATCCGTTCCCAAGATCTACACTAGTGGGCCTTCTTGCTCTGTAATCCTAAACATGCCAAGTGGCTAACCCTTGCTTGCTTTCTGAAACTCAAGAGTTCCATTTGAGAAGAATATGGACAGAGTGCAATATTGGAGAAGACGTGGGGGGGAGAGAGAGAGAGAGAGAGACATAGAGAGAGAGAAAGAAAGAGAGAGGGAGAGAAAGGAAAAGCTAGAGAAATTCCAATACTAAGCCCACGTTCACTTTTAGTTTCAATTAATTCAAACCTATTTGAGTGGAATATGGACAGTGTGCAATGGAGAAGAGGTGGAAAAGAGAGAGAGATACACATACATAGATAGAAAGAGAGAGAGAGAGAAATAAAGAGAGAGGGAGAGAAAGAGAAAGAGGGGGAGAAAGGAAAAGCTACAGAAATTCCAATACTAAGCCCACGTTCACTTTTAATTTCAATTAATTCAAATCCATTTGAGAAGAATATGGACAGTGTGCAGTGAAGAAGAGGTGGGAGAGAGAGAGAGATAGATAGAAAGAGAGAGAGAGATAGATAAAGAGAGAGAGAGAGAAAGAAAGGGAGAGGGAGACAAAGGAAAAGCTATAAAAATTCCAATATTCTGAAAGATGACAATACACGCTTACTTTATAGAAGACGCCTCTATTATCAATAGCTTTTGAGCCTAATTAATGTTCAAGAAAACCCATAGTGGTCCATACTATCAAAAATGGTAAACCTGCATAAAAAATGCATAACGTCTCGATAAATTCCACACACACACACACATATATATATATATATATATATATATATATATATATATATATATATATATATATATATATATATATATATATACACATATATATCGGTACATATATGTGTGTATGTATCTCTCTCTATGTATGCGTGTGTGTGTCTACCGAAATGATATCGAAATAACCTTTACAATCCATAACTTTAATATTTCCAAATACTTTATCTACATTGCAAGGAATATCCTTTCAACGTACTTATATTATTCAAATAATCAAAATTCAAGGAATATTATGTGCATATCCTTTTAAGAAATATTATGTACTTATATTATTCAAATAATCAAAAGTCAAGGAATATTATGAAGTATCTCCTGTAATGTTTTTTTTTTAATGTAGAAGTTGAATGATTAAATATTTAATATTCATTTGCTTCTCGATTACTTATTTTACATAGTTTAGATCATTTGCATCGTAGTTTATTATACTTGAAATCCTTTTATGGAAAACAAGAAGGTATATAGAAAAAATCAGTTTGACTTTTGGCTCTCCTATCTCATACCCTACATAAATTCGTCGATTAGGTTTTTTTATCTACATGGTAGGATTCATTGGATGGGGCAAGAAGGGGACATAAACAGGCTCAACAAGGTACAATAATGATCCAACTCACAAAACTTTTATCTATCTGTGCAAGTTTGCACCAAAGATGCATGCTACATGGAAGTAGGGAAAAATTAAGAGTGCTTTTAAGATAGTTGAAACTTGGAAGGGAAAACAAAAAAAAAAAAGTGACTTCCAAAACTAAAAAAATAATGTGAGTTCCCATTTTTCTTTTAAGATAATTTGTATATAATGGAACGATGTTCAGGATTTTCCTCCTCATTTATGGTTACTTCATGATAAATAAAACTTTAATGGTAGATAAAAATCATCAAGTAATAAATAGAGATCTATCATTTTTAAGTTAATTTAAAGTTATTTATATTTATAAAGTCAAAAGCATAACTGAAATCAACTAAAATCAAGTAACACTAACTTAGGGACATCTTTTCATACTATCATAATCTTGTAGAGTGATTCAATATCTACACTACAATGTACCCAAATTTTCCCTTAGGAGACATATGCCACTTCAAATGGATGCTAAATATTATTAAAAATAACATAAGAAATAAGAACTAGTCTATTTGTTCTTGTGAAACTCTTGATGAGCCCCTCCATCTATTAACACTCAGAATAGAGGTAGATTCTTGTAATCCAAACCTATGCTTAAGTAAGATCTCCTGTCTAGGATATGGGAATTAACTCTAGTAAGAGATTGGTTCTTGATATTCTTCTTAACAAGTTAGTTTTTTTGTCTTTCTTTGCCAAAGTTTCCTCTTTCTTGCTCTTTCTAAGGCTACTTGTAGAGCCCCTTCTTGGATCCTTTCTGCATCTTCTTTTCTTTTCTATGCCCTAACCATTATGTCTATGGTCTCATTTGTGATTGGTTTATTCTAGAACTTCACATTGCATCTACAAATCTAATTAGGTAGAATGTAACCATCTAGGGTAGTTAATCTCATGATGCCACTTATCGATATGTGATTAATGATCAATGGCCCATATCCACTCTTTTATAGTTTCTTAGTATGCTACTCAAGAGTGAAAACTAGGACAAAATCTCATTGAGTCCTTTTTCTTTGATGTGATTGTCGTAATATGCCTTTTGCCTTTTGTCTCCTTTTTTGCAGCAATAGATTTCTATTACTACCTTAAGTCTTGTCTCTTGAAGTCATTCTAATTGTTCCACTCGATCCAAGATCTTGTGACTTATACATTCAAAATTCTTTGCTCCTCTTAAGGTAGGAATAAGAAATCATATGAGAGGCATTGCATTTTTCTTGTACACCATGTTGAATGGTGTGGTTCCTAGAGTGCTGGATTGGACAAAGAATGTTATTTGTGTTACACTTATGTGTTCCTCAAGTAGCTTTGATGTGAACCTTTTCCCTACACATGGGCACTCTTTACTCTAGTGCTAGCTAGAGGTTTTTCCCCCATGTTACCACATACTTGATACTCATATATGTGGTGGTACTTTGTACTTAGGGATTATTATTCTCTTACTTCAGTTCAATTCATCGTCAATAGAGAGAGCTATTCCAGCCATCGTCTTCTCCATGTGTCTTGCTGCATTTGTGCTCCTTGTGTGTGCTTCTCGTCTGTCTCTCACACTTCCACACACACCCAACATTGGTATCAGAGCAGGTTCAGCTCCTTCTCAAGTTTCGGTTTTTCGCGTCGCGGCACATGCGCACTTTTAACAGTGCAAATCAACTTCGGAGCATAACTACGAATTTCAGCAGCCAAGAAACATTTCCATCAAGTGCGCTGGGGTTTTACCCACATTTCAAAGCCATTCATGCAGTCAGAATCGCCATCAGAGTGACGGTTTGTGAGCTGGAATTTCAACACTTATTTCAACTTTTGTCGAAGTGAAGATTTTGTCACATTCTTATTCCTTAGTGAAATGGGGGGCAACAATGACTTGTTTGGCATGCTTCAAGCTGAAGATAAGCTTGATGGGACAAACTATCCGATGTGGTCTTACATGATCATAGTCTACTATCACAGATGGAGCTTCTTCTTCGAGTACAGTGGTTTCTTCTTCTCCACCTACACAAGAGCAGCTTAGATGGGATGGAAAAGATGCTCAAGCTCATGCTTTGATTGCGCTTTTAATGAAGCATCAATCCACCTACACAAGAGCATCTTAGATGGGATGGAAAAGATGCTCAAGCTCATGCTTTGATTGCGCTTTCAATGAAGCATCATATAGTTCCACACATTCGGTCATGTTCTACATCGAGACAGGCATGGGACACTCTTGCTTCTTTGTATGCCATGCGTAATGAAGCATGTGTTGCATACTTGAGGAGGCAACTTGAGGATGTATGTATGGCTGAAAATGAGTCGGTGGATGTGTATGTGACACGCATCAAGGACTTGAAAGAGCAATTGGCAAACATAGATGAGATCATTCCAGATGCATCACTCATTTCTACATTGTTGAAAGGATTACCAGAATCTTTTCAAAGCTTTGCTACTACACTCCATTTGGTTGCAAAAGGAAATCCTAATATGTATGCATTTGATGAGGTTGTGTCTCTTCTTTTGCAAGAAGAGCAATCTAGAGTGAATAGGAGTTGTTTATTGAGGGAACACAAGCACTTGCTATCTCACAAAAGGGGAAAAGCAAGTATGGTTCAGCTTTGGATTCATCAAAACCAAAGCCTCAAGCTTCCTCTTCCACTCATTCCTTTAATGATAGCGATTTGCAAAAGAAGAAGAGATGCAAATATTGTCGGAAGGCTGGTCATACTATTGATGAGTGTAAAAAGCTTGCTAAACATAATTAAAAGAAGAAGGAATCCAACATGTCTATTGCTGAAAATTCAGCAAATGTAAAGAATGATGAAGCTAACATGGCTCAAGATTTTTGGGCATGTGTTGTTACATGTCATTATGATGCTTCTTTGCATTCTAAATGTATGGTTGTGAGTCAAGCTGAGGTGGTTCAAAGCACATAACATCATGCAAAAGATTTTTTTCCTCTTTGAAAGATGCACCCAAAGGAGGACATGTGGTGTGTGCAAACAATGCTTCTTATCCTATCATTGGAGTAGGAGAAATTGAGCTTACGACTGCAAATGGAGGTGTGATTCTCTTGAAAAATGCATTGTAGTGATGATAAGTGTATGGTTCATGATTTCAACAATGGTGATGTTATCGTGATGTTCGGCACATTATGTAATGGTTTGTATCGCATGGATACATACAAGAGGGCTGCCTCGAATGCCTTGGTTGCTCATACTTCTTCCATGGCTGAAATGGAGCTTTCGCATGCTTGTTTTGGTCACTTGAACTTCAATAGTTTGCTCTACTTGCAAAAGAAGGACATGGTTATTGGCTTGCCTACACTTGCTGTGGAGAATGAGTTCTCCTATGCGCAACGGAAGTGTGTAGTGAACCCTTGTATGTCTAGCACTTGGACAAACATCTGCACCTTAGATAGCTTGCTGCTCTCAACACAAAACTCAAATGGACTTGATAATTTAGTCAATCAAAGTAGACAAAGAGAGCTTTCTAAAAGCTATAAATGACTTAATTTGGACAAGTTTTGATTAGGAAACACAACTATCAAGGATGAACTACCTGTCCACACAGGTATGCTAAAGAACTGAGATTCACTCTCGGACTGATAGCTCTCTGAATATATATCCTTTGAGAAAGATATTTGGTACAGCGAAAGTAGACACAAATAGCTTTCCAACAACCTAAAAATCAAGTAATTTGGATGAGTTTTAATCATGAAACTCAACTCATCAAGATAGACCACCTGCACACATAGGTACACTATAAAACTAGACTTTACTCTCTGAAAGATATCTCACAGAATATGAATGATCTGAATGAGATATTGGAGACAATGAAAGTAGATGCCAAGGGCTTTCCAACAAAACAAAAATCACGCAATTTGGCTATGTTTTGGTTGGGAAACTGAACCGACCAAAATAGACTACCTATCTACATAGGTATACTAAAAAGCTGGACTTCACTCTTTCACTGATATCTCACAAACTACATAAGCTTTCAAAGAGATATTTGATATTCATAAATTACACAAGATAAGCTTTCCAATGAATGTTTAAATGCACAAAATCGTTACATATGCACTGAGATATGCGCTCTGCAAGAGAGCTGTGTACAAATTGACGTGCGGCTGGAAGGAGTCTAAGGGAAAACCAAAATGACAAAATGGCTAGATCCGACTATTGGGAGCTCTTGCCTCTTTCTCTCCTTGTTTTGAATGTGCTCCCACTTCACTTTTATAACCAATGAGCATGTGAAGAAGTTTGTGTCTTCTTCTTAACTCACCACTTTCTCCACTACATGCTACTAACTAGAAGGCAAGATATTGTATCTCTTACTCATCATGAATTTTGACTAGACTTTTTCTTTTATTATTTTTTCATTTTTTTCCTCCACTTTTTCTTTATCTTTATATTTGGTAAATTTATCCAAGCATGGCTCATATGAAAATGAGCTTGTACATTTATCTTCAACACTCCCCCTCAAGCTCATTTGGGAGTTATCTTCATCCATGTCCTTCAAATTTATCGCATCCTTGAAACCTTTGAGTTTAGAAGCATCCAAGAACTTTGTAAACATATCTGCAACCTGCTCTTTGGTTTTGATGAACTTTACCTCCACATCTTTGCTCGGCACCTTCTCCCTTACATAGTGGTAGTGGACCTCTATGTGCTTGCTCCTAGCATGAAACATAGGATTGCTTGCCAAGTAAATACTTGACAGGTTATCACCATATAAAGGGATGGTTCCAACTTGCACTCCAAGATCAGCCAAAAGCTTTTTAATCCACATTGCTTCACATGTGGCAAAATCTAATCCTCTATATTCAGCCTCCATAGATGAAAGTGCAACAGTAGGTTGTTTCTTTGAGCTCCACGTGATAGGTTTGCTTCTTATCATGAACAAATAACCTGAGGTTGATCTTCTATCTTCCTTTGAGCCTACCCAATCAGCATTACTAAAGCCTTTGACCTGCAATTCTTCATCAAACTTGTAAAACAAAGCATGATTAACTGTATGCTTTATGTATCTCAACACTCTCTTGTCTGAATTTAAGTGTTCACTTGTCGGGGCTTGCATAAACTGAGAAAGTACACCAACAACATAAGACAAATCAAGTCTTGTAATGTTTGCATAGATCAATGATCCTACAATGCTTCTGTATGTCGTTACATCTTCCAATGGTTCTCCATCATTTGAACAAATCTTTGTATTTGTGTCCATGGGTTGAGTGAGTGGTTTACATTCACTCATTCCAAATCTGAAAAGAACATCCAACAAGTACTTCCTTTGCATCAAGTAGATGCCACTCTTTCCATAAACAACTTCAATTCCTAAAAAATATTTCAGCTCTCCAAGATCTGAAATTTTAAACTCCTTACCAAGCTTCCTTTTGATATCTTTAATCCCTGTAACATCGTTTCCTGTTATGATGAGGTCATCGATGTATATGCAAATATATACCTCTCTATTTTCTTCCTTCTTCATGTACAACGAAGGATCTGCACTACTTGGGTTGTATCCACACTTAGTTAGATACTCTACCAATCTCTGATTCCATGCTCTTGGTGCTTGCTTCAAGCCATAAAGTGCCTTCTTCAACCTGCAAACAAAATCTGGATGGTTTTCATCTTCAAATCCAATCGGTTGACTCATGTATACCTCTTCTTGTAGTTCTCCATTAAGAAAAGCATTTTTTATGTCGAGTTGATATAATGGCCGTCTCCTTGAAGCACCAATTGCTATTAAGGTTTGGATAGTTCCCATCTTTGCAACAGGGCTGAAAACTTCATCATAATCTATGCCTTGTGTTTGTTTAAATCCTTTGGCAACTAATCTAGCTTTATATCTAGCTAGTGAACCATCAGCATTCCTCTTTACTTTAAACACCCATTTGTTTGGAACAATCTTCATACCTTCTTTCTTTGGCACTAGCTCCCATGTGTGATTATCTTTGAGAGCTTTTATCTCCTCTTTCATAGCTTGCTTCCATTCCTTTTGTGTGCAAGCTTCTTCATATGTCTCAGGCTCTTTGTCTTTGATAACCTGCATCATGTATGCAAAATGTGTCGTCATAAAACTATCATAACTCAACCTTTGAGTTAGATACCTTGTCCTTGAAGATCTTCTTTCATTGCCTTTAGAGAGTTGCTTCTTTAACCTATTTAGCTTTACCATCGGAGTGATTACCTCTTCATAATCTTATTCACTTGCATCTACCTCACTGTTTGGAGTAGCACTTGCATCTTTGGCTCTACTATGAGCTGAATTTGGAGACAAAGAATGGCTCCCCCTCCATGTTGAACATTCTTCATTTGATGTAGATGCCTCTGGACCTGAAGCCTTTGTGCTTGATTGTTGAACTTCTCTTTGATTTGTTCCTGCATAATCATCACAATCTTCTTCAAGAATCTTTTCCTTTCCTTTATCTTCATACCATGGTCTTAGTTCATCAAAGACCACATCTCGCGAGACTCTTAATTCCTTTGTTCTAGGGTTGTAACACTTGTATCCTTTTTGCTCCATCGAGTAGCCGATGAAAATACATTTTTTTGATCTTGGTTCCATCTTTGTTCTAACTTCTTGTGGAATGTGAACAAAGCAAACACATCCAAAAACTCTGAGGTGTGTAAGATCAGGTTTCTTACCGGAATATACCTCTTCTGGAGTCAAGTGATGTATTCTCGATGTTGTGCACCTATTCATCAAGTAAATGGCAGTTGTGGTAGCTTCAGCCCAGTAGTACAATGGTACCTTCATCTCGTTGAGCATGCATCTTGCAATTTCAACAATTTGCCTATTTTTCCTCTCAGCTACTCCATTTTGTTGTGGTGTATACCTACAAGTGAATTGCCTTTTGATCCCATTCTCTTGTAGAAAATTTGAAAATTCTTTGGAGAAGTATTCTCCTCCACCATCGGAACTTAAGGTTTTGATAGACCTTCCTGTTTTCTTTTCAACTTCAGCTTTGAATCTTTTGAATATAGAAAACACCTCTGATTTTTGCTTCATACAAAACAGCCATACCTTTCTTGAGTGATCATCAATGAAGATGACAAAAAATCTATTACCAGCCATTGATGCCTCTTGGGTTGGTCCCCATACATCCGTATGTCCAAGACATTTGGAGCCACATAATTGCTCCTCTTGAATGGCTGCCTCGTTTGCTTTCCTAGTTGACAAGCTTCACATAACTATGTAGTCTAATGCTATTAAATTTTGGAAGACCTCTTACCACTTCATGTTTGCTCATGTCCTTCAGCTTTGGAATGTTGATGTGTCCTATTCTTTTGTGCCATAAGTCCAGCTCTGAAATCTTCTTGTTCCCACATTGAATGTACATGACCTTTCCATGTGGATGTTGGACATCCAAAGTGAACATCCTTCCTTCTCTTCTACCTCGCGCAATGACCTTGAAGCCTTCTTTTGGATTCTTTATGAAGCACCCATTCTCATTGAATATGACATGATAACCCTTCTCTACCATTTGTCCTACTGAAATCAAGTTCTTTGAAATTGTAGGAACATGAGGAACATTAGATAGTACCTTTGCTCTGCTTGTATCTCCAAGCCTTATATCTCCAATGTGTTCAATCATGTGTTGAGTATCATCACCTGTTTCAACACATCCTTTTCCATTTGGTACCTGTAGTTTAATGAACAAACTTCCTTGGCATGACATATGGTTACTACAACCTGAATCAATGTACCATTTTTTGTCATCTTCACAAGAGCTTCTATACTCATGTCTCATTGCAAGTACTGTGTCCTTGCTTCCTTCACTTGAGGTGCTTGCATAGTTGCTTTGGTTCCTTTGATTGCCTCCATTTGGTCTTCCATTCTTCAGCCAACAATCACTAGCATAGTGTCCTACTTTACCATAATGATAGCATGTTATACCTTTATGAGAATTGTAGGAGCTTCGGCCTCTTCCTCTACTTCTACCTCGACCTCTTCCTTGTGTGTTGGCATTTGATGCATCTTTGTTGTCTTCCGAATTGTTTTGATTGTAGTTGGAGTGGTTGTGACCTCTTCCTTTTCCTCTTGAGCCTCCTCTTGAGTTTCTTCCTTTACCTCGACCTGCATATAACATTTGGTTGTGGCTGTCCTTTCCTTTGGGACCATCGAAGCTAAGCTCTTCTGTGACAAGATGAGGGATTAGTTGTTCAAAACCTGGATATACATCTTTCAAGTTAATGGAAGTTATAAAAGGCTTCCATCTTTCATCTTCTCTCAAGCCATTGAGAGTATAACACACAAGATCTTCGTCTTCAACCGTTGTGCCAATAGAAGCTAAAGCATCGCTTAGCTCCTTAATCTTCAAAGTATATTCAGCTATGGATTGACTCGAGCTTTTCTTGATTGTGTTCAACTCATTCTTGAGTTGAAGTTTCCTAGCTTTGGTATTTGTTGAATACATCCTTTCAAGAGCTTCCCAAGCATCCTTAGCTTTCTCTAGATGTTGAATATGACCTACCATGGCATTAGTAATGAATTGTGAAATGAGGAACATGACTCTCCTATTCCTCTCTTCCCATTCTTTTGCTTGCCTCCTTTGGACTTCAGTGGCCATAGCTTGATTGATTTGAGGTTGAGCATCATCGCCGCTCACAATACCCCATAAGACTTTGCCCATTAGGTAGTTGGTCATTCTAAACTTCCACACGGGATAGTTATCCTTGTCCAACTTCTCTACTTGTTGACCCAAGTCAGCCATTGAAGAGTATCAAAGACTTTGAGAGTTACCTCGAATAGTTATAGTCCTTTGCTCTTGCGTTTGTGAAGCTCCTTCTTGTTTTGTAGCTCCTCTTTTGCTTTGCTTCACCTCCAGCTCTGTTGATGAAGCTTCAACACCAAGTTTTCTCTGATACCAACTGTGGAGAATGAGTTCTCCTATGCGCAACGGAAGTGTGTAGTGAACCCTTGTATGTCCAGCACTTGGACAAACATCTGCACCTTAGATAGCTTGCTACTCTCAACACAAAACTCAAATGGACTTGATACTTTAGTCAATCAAAGTAGACAAAGAGAGCTTTCTAACAAGCTATAAATGACTTAATTTGGACAAGTTTTGATTAGGAAACACAACTATCAAAGATGAACTACCTGTCCACACAGGTATGCTGAAGAACTGAGCTTCACTCTCAGACTGATAGCTCTCTGAATATATATCCTTTGAGAAAGATATTTGGTACAAAGAAAGTAGGCACAAATAGCTTTCCAACAACCTAAAAATCAAGTAATTTGGATGAGTTTTAATCACGAAACTCAACTCATCAAGATAGACTACCTGCACACATAAGTACACTGTAAAACTAGACTTTACTCTCTGAAAGATATCTCACAGAATATGAATGATCTGAATAATATATTTGAGACAATGAAAGTAGATGCGCTTTCCAACAAGACAAAAATCACGCAATTCGGATATGTTTTGGTCGGGAAACTGAACTGACCAAAATAGACTACCTATCTACACAGGTATACTGAAAAACTGGACTTCACTCTTTCACTGATATCTCACAAACTACATAAGCTTTCAAAGAGATATTTGATATGCATAAAGTACACAAGATAAGCTTTCCAATGAATGTTTAAACGCACAAAATGGTTACATATGCACTGAGATATGAGCTCTGCAACAGAGTTGTGTACAAACTGATGTGCGGCTGGAAGGAGTCTAAGGGAAAACCAAAATGACAAAATGGCTAGATCCGACTATTGGGAGCTCTTGCCTCTTTCTCTCCTTGTTTTGAATGTGCTCCCACTTCACTTTTATAACCAATGAGCATGTGAAGAAGTTTGTGCCTTCTTCTTAACTCACCACTTTCTCCACTACATGCTACTAACTACAAGGCAAGATATTGTATCTCTTACTCATCATGAATTTTGACTAGACTTTTGTTGATATATTTAGGTAGTGATGTGTGTGAACACTCTAGGACCGCCGGGGCACTTTTTTCCCTCGTTAGGAGGTTTTTTTCCCCGGCTTGTATATACGCCTATTGCCCTAATGGGCTATTTATCTTTGTACATTCTCTAGTAATACATTCAGTCTTGTGTGTTGTGCTCCAAGCTTCTTCTTCTTCCTTGTGCTGTTCGCGTGCTTCCGCAGACGTCTAACTCCAACAATTGGTATCAGAGCAGGTCGTTGCTTCTTCTAGGGCGCCGTCGACACTCCTCCGTTTGCAGTCTCAGATTCGCACAAAATTTGGTGAGCATACTCAGGGTGTTTCCGAGATCAAAACAGCGTCGCTTTGTGGTGCCGAAATCGCGATCTGAGCTCGTTTCGGCCTCCGAACGCACTATCGTAGTGCTTGTGCAGGCTATTTCGTCCTTTTGTGCCAAAGGTATATACCAGTTTCTGTTCGCCAGTTTAAGCGTCTCGAAGTCTGCTACAGGTCTAGCAGAACTCGTCTGGGCAGTTCAGTTCAACTTTTTGAGATACAGTCAATTTTCTGCATCAAGGTATTTTAGTCACCGGCCATGGCTGAAAGCAGTGATGTATTCCGTATGTTGGCTGTTGAGGATAAGTTGGATGGTACCAACTACCCATTATGGGCTTATATGATGCGACATGTACTAGTTGCAAAAGGATTGTGGAACATTGTGCAGGGTGTTGAAAGACGTCCTGTTACACCTGTAACGACAGGTACTGCAAATACAGGTGTTGGAGCTGATGAAGATGGTGTCGAAGATGATATTCCGCAGATTCCTGTTCGTGCTGTTGTTTCTGTTGCACCTACTGCAGAGCAGATTCGTTGGGATGGCAGAGATGCCCAGGCACATGCATTGATAGCTTTGTCTGTCAAACGTGCCATTATTCCTCACATTCGCTCTTGCAGAACAGCAAAGGATGCTTGGGATACACTTACCACTTTGTACCAGGCTAGGAATGAGGCTCGTGTTGCTTACCTCCGAAAACAGTTGGAGAGTGAGCACATGAATGAAGGTGATTCTATGGACAGTTTTCTTACAAAGATCAAAGACCTGAAGGAACAATTGATTTCTGCTGATGAGGTTATACCAGATAGCTCACTTGTGCAGACCGTTCTGAATGGTCTTCCTGATTCATATCAGAGTTTTGCCTCTACTCTTCGGTTGATGATGAAAGGCAATCCGAATGCCTTGTCATTTGAGGAATTAGTCTCTGTTCTATTGCAGGAAGATCAGTCCAGGCAGAACAGGTCCATTATGCGTGTTGCAGATCAAGCTTTCCTGGCTAGTCAGAAAGGCAAAGGAAAATGGAGCTCTTCTACTAGTAAGCAGAAATCTGCAAATGCTGCACATTCAAAGAACCAAGACAAAGATGAGAAAAAATCAGAAAAGCAGAAATTGTTTTGTAAGTACTGTAAAGGCAATGATCATATCATAAAGAACTGTCCAAAACTGGCTGCTAAAGAGGCAAAGAAGAAAGAGGCTGGAATGGTTGTTGCAGAGGCCTCTACACCAAAAACAGAGTCTGCAAATCTTGTGCAGGAAGAAGAATGGGCGTTTACTACTGTCTGCAGTTTTGACCCATCTTCTCATGATCAGTGCATGTCTGCAGTAGACTCAGATGTTTGGTACTTTGACAGTGGGGCGACCAAACATATTACCTCGCAGCGCAGTTTCTTCTCTTCACTTGAGCCTGCTCCTACAGGGAATACTGTCACATGCGCCAATAACTCCTCTTATCCTGTTATGGGAGTTGGTAAGATCATTCTGACTACTGCTGATGGTAGTTCTTTCACTTTATCAGATGCTTTATTTGTGCCAGGGATCAAAAAGAATCTGTTATCAGTTTCTGCATTAGCCAAGATTGGCTTGGTTGTGAAATTTGTTGATGACAGGTGTACAGTCCATGATCTCTCAAATGGCGATGTGATTATTGCTTCTGGCATTTTATGTCGTGGGCTGTATAAGCTCATAGACTATGAAAGATCTGTGAATGATTCGGCATGTGCAGTTCATGATTCTCAGGCTATGTCAGATGCAAAGCTTTGGCATGCACGCTTTGGTCATCTGAATTTTGCTAGTTTGTTACGCCTGCAGAAATCTGAAATGGTGTCCTCTTTGCCCAAACTTGAGGCACCTGGAAAACATGTTTGTGAAGGCTGTATTTTGGGCAAAATGCAGCGTTCTTCCTTTCCAAAAGATGGTTCAGTTCGGGCTACGCAGAAATTGCAGCTTGTACATAGTGATGTCTGTGGTCCTATGCAGACACCCTCTTTTGGAAATTACCTTTACTTCGTGACTTTCATTGATGATTTTTCCAGGCATGCATGGGTATATCCACTCAAAGCAAAGTCCGAAGTGTTCATGTGCTTCAAACAGTTTTTGGTTTTGGCTGAAAATCTGTCAGCATGTAAAATGGGCACCCTCCGTTCTGATCGAGGGGGGGAATATATGTCTTCAGATTTTAATGCATTTCTGGCTGAACGTGGGATAAAACACCAGTGTACAGTGCCGTATACACCTCAACAGAATGGAGTTGCTGAACGAAAGAACAGGTCACTCATGGAGATGGCGAGGTGCATGGTCAAAAGTCAGGCTTTACCACATAGTTTCTGGCTTGAGGCTGTCATGTGTGCAGCATATGTACTGAACAGGTGTCCCACCAAAGCGTTGCAGTCTATCACTCCATATGAGGCTTGGCATGACCGCAAGCCATCTGTTGCTCATCTGCGTGTTTTTGGTTGTTTGGCATATGCATTAGTGCCTGAACAACATCACAGAAAATTGGATGATAAGGCAGTAAAATGTATTTTTGTTGGGTACAGTTCTGAAAGTAAAGGCTATCGTCTGTATCATCCACAGACTAAACGCATTCTGGTTAGCCGTGATGTTGTCTTTGTGGAAGATGCTATTCAGCCATTGCTTTCATGTACTAAGGAGACATCTGTTAGCTCCAAAGACATGTATGATACTTTGATGCCTCTTTTTACAGGTGGACAGGCTAGCGCTGGTCCTAATGAGGCAACTTCTCAGCCTTTGCAGGTTTCATATGATGATGCAGATCATTCCATTTCTGATGCAGATTTACATGATGCACTTGTTGATGAGAGAGCTGATATTGAACAGGCAAAAACTATGCCAAAATGGCTGGTGCAGACTTTGCGTGACAGCAAATTAGATGCACCTTTGTCATATCGTACTCGTTCAGGCTCTCATAGTACCTCCTTTGCATCAGATTGCTATGCTATGGCTGCATCTAGTCTCTGTGATGAGAATGAGCCTGTTTCTTTTGATGAAGCACAAAATTCAGAAAATTGGATGGCTGCTATGCAATCTGAATATGATGCTATAATGAAGAATGGTACATGGTCTTTATGTGACTTGCCTCTTGGCAAGAAGGCCATTGGCACTAAGTGGGTATACAAGCTGAAGCGTAAACCTGATGGTACAGTTGACAGGTATAAGGCTAGGCTTGTTGTAAAAGGTTATGCGCAGGAAAGAGGCATTGATTTTGATGAGACCTTTGCACCTACATGCCGTATGACTACTGTTCGGAGCATTTGTGCACTTGCAGCCCATAATGGTTGGAATGTACATCAGTTGGACATTAAAACAGCATTTCTGAATGGTGACTTGCATGAAGAAGTGTATGTTTTTCAGCCCCGTGGCTTTGTGCAGAAAGGGCATGAAAACCAGGTGTGCAGGTTAAAGAAGGCGTTATATGGTTTAAAGCAAGCACCACGTGCTTGGTATGAGAAGATACATGCCTATTTGATTGCACATGGTTTTGAGAACAGTCCAACTGAAAGCACCTTATATGTTAAACGTGCTAATGATGTGCTTCTGATCATTGTTGTCTATGTTGATGACATGCTGCTCACTGGTCCTATTGAGACACATATTGCTGATTTTAAGGCTGATTTGCATGCCTCATTTGAGATGTCTGATTTGGGGCATTTGCATCACTATTTGGGCATTCAGTTTATGCACGTTGATGGTGGAATGGCTTTGTGTCAAACGAAATATATTGACACATTATTGCAGCGTTTTGGCCTTGAAGACTGTAAGCCTATTGCCACTCCTATGGAGACAGGTTTACGATTGAGTCTTCATGATGCTGGAGATGCATTTGATGCTGTTCTCTATCAGCAGGCTGTTGGATGCTTGATTTACTTATGCATTACTCGGCCAGATATTCAGTTTGCTGTCTCACAGATGAGCAGGTTTATGCATTGCCCAGGAGTCACACATTGGAAAGCGGTTAAGCGCATCTTTCGCTACTTGAGTGGTACTCGGCTACTTGGGTTGTTTTATCCCAAGGGGGGATCACTACCGCCAGATTTGCATGCTTTTTCTGACTCAGATTGGGCTGGTTGCTATGACACTCGTGTGTCCACCAGTGGTTTTTGCTTCATGCTTGGTAGCTCATGTATATCTTGGTTGAGCAAGAAGCAGCCTACTGTGGCCACTTCCAGTTGTGAGGCTGAGTATAGGGCAGCTTTCACAGCGACTGTTGAGTGTGTGTGGCTCAGACGCCTTATGGCTGATTTGGGTGTTGGCCAGTCTTCTGCCACCACCATCTTCACTGACAGTCAGAGCGCATTGGTAGTTGCGAGGAACCCTGTGTTCCATGCTCGCACTAAGCACATTGAGGTGCATTATCACTATGTCAGGGAGAGGTTCTCTGCTGGGGAGATCAGCTTGGCATATGTGCCCACGCAGGAGAACATTGCAGACCTTTTCACGAAGGCTCTGCCTAGGGAGAAGTTTGAAGCTTTCCGCAAAGCTTTGGGCTTACTTCCTTTTGTGGAGTGATTTCCACATAGCTCGGCACTTCCTTATACATGAGTGCCAGCTCCTTGTTCACCGCATCACTCCCAGGGGGGATTTGTTGATATATTTAGGTAGTGATGTGTGTGAACACTCTAGGACCGTCGGGGCACTTTCTTCCCTCGTTAGGAGGTTTTTTTCCCCGGCTTGTATATACGCCTATTGCCCTAATGGGCTATTTATCTTTGTACATTCTCTAGTAATACATTCAGTCTTGTGTGTTGTGCTCCAAGCTTCTTCTTCTTCCTTGTGCTGTTCGCGTGCTTCCGCAGACGTCTAACTCCAACAACTTTTTCTTTTATTATTTTTTCATTTTTTTCCTCCACTTTTTCTTTATCTTTATATTTGGTAAATTTATCCAAGCATGGCTCATATGAAAATGAGCTTGTACATTTATCTTCAACACTTGCGTCCATTGAAAAGCATGCATGTGAACGTTGCATTCTTGGAAAAATGCATCGTGCTTCTTTTCCAAAAGATATTCATACGCACACTACAAGAAAATTGCAGCTTGTTCATGTGATGTATGTGGTCCCGTCAAGACTCCATCTTTTGGGAAGCATGTATATTTTGTTACCTTCATTGATGATGCTACTTGCCATACATGGGTGTATCCTATGAAAGCAAAGAATGAGGTATTTTCTTGCTTCAAAGCATTTTCAGCTATGGCTGAAAATTTTTCTTCACAAAAGCTTTTGACTCTACACACGGATCGTGGTGGCGAATACATGTCACATGAGATTAATGCTTTTCTTCATGAAAGAGGTATTTCACACCAATGTACGATGCCATATACACCTCAATAAAATGGTGTTGCCGAGCGCAAAAATAAAACTCTACTTGAAATGGCAGGATGTATGGTTAAAGGAAAGCCTCTTCCTGATAAGTTTTGGATGGAAGCGGTCATGTGTGCAAACTATGTGTTGAATCACTACCCTAGAAAAGCATTGAGAGTCATCACTCCTTATGATTCTTGGAATGCTCATAAGCCTATGGCTAGTCATATGCGTGTGTTTGGTTGTTTGGCATATGCTCTTGTGCCATCACAACAACGTCACAAACTTGATGAAAAGGCAAATAAATGTATATTGCTTGGTTATAGTGCTGAAAGTAAGGGATATCGTTTGTATCATCCATTGACGAACACAATTATTGTGAGTCGAGATGTGGTATTTGCTGCAAATCTAGTTTTCCCTCTACTTGAATGCAAAAAACAGCCAACAATTAGCTCACAAGATGTGTTCGATACACTCATGCCTTTGTTCCAAAATGGTGCACTTGACTATGGCCATGTAAACCAGCCAACTGAAGCTCAAAGGGCTGAAAATTTCCAGCCACATAGGGCTAAAAATGCAGAGAATTTCCAGCCAAACATGGCTGAAAAAATTTAGCCAAAAATTGTCAAAACTGCTGGAAATTTTCAGCCACATATGGCTGAATATTTGCATCAAAATATGGCTGAAAATGAGCATGAAATTCAGCCCATACATGATGTACATATTGATGATGTATTGCATAATGAACACATGTCTATCAAGAGTGCACAATCTATGCCAAAGTGGCTGAAACAAACTTTGCAGGATAGCTTGCGTGCACCTTTACTTGGTAGAACAAGATCAAGCTCTCACCATGCATCAAGTAATTTTGTGGATTATTGTCTTATTGCTACAACATGTAATGAAGAGACACTTTCTTTTGAAGATGCATGTGATGATCCACAATGGATGAGTGCTATGCAATCAAAAATGGATTCCATACATAGGAATGGTACTTGGGAGTTATGTGAATTGCCAAAAGGAAAGAATGCCATTGGTACAAACTAGGTTCATAAGATTAAGAGAAAATTTGATGGTAGCATTGATCGCTACAAAGCTAGATTGGTTGCCAAAGGATATGCGCAACAATATGGCATTAGGAAACATTTGCACCTACTTCACGCATGACCACCATTCATACCGTGGTTGCATTGGCTGCCCATTGAGGTTGGAGAGTGCATTAGTTGGACATAAAAACAGCCTTCTTGAATGGTGATTTGCAAGAAGAGGTTTATGTGAAGCAACCTCCTGAATTTGCTATGAAAGGGAAAGAGTAATGTAACCATCTAGGGTATTTAATCTCATGATGCCACTTATCGATATGTGATTAATGATCAATGGCCCATATCCACTCTTTTATAGTTTCTTAGTATGCTACTCAAGCATGAAAACTAGGACCAAATATCATTGAGTCCTTTTTCTTTGATGTGATTATCGTAATATGCCTTTTGCCTTTTGTCTCCTTTTTTGCAGCATAGATTTCTACTACTACCTTAAGTCTTTTCTCTTGAAGTCTTTCTAATTGGTCCACTTGATCCAAGATCTTGTGACTTATACATTCAAAATTCTTTGCTCCTCTTAAGGTAGGAATAAGAAATCATATGAGAAGCATTGCATTTTTCTTCTACACCATGTTGAATGGTGTGGTTCCTAGAGTAGTTTTGTAGGCTACTTTGTATGCCCAAATAGCATGATGAAGCTAGTTTTCCTAATCAGTTCTTTCGTTATTCACTAACTTAGTCAATACCGTGTAGAGAACTTTGTTTGAACTTCTTCTTGACCAGTGGCTTGTGAGAGGTATGGTGTAGAACTCTTGTGAGTGACAAGGAACTCATTCATGAGTGATTCTATCACTTCATTGAAGAAGTGGGCTCCTTGGTAACTAACAATTCCTATGTTCACGCTAAACCTAATGAAGATATGTTCAAACAAAAAACTTATAAGTGGGTTGTGCATCATTTTGTGATGTAGTATTAGCCTCTATCCATTTGGTTGATTAATCCATAGCCAATATAAGGTGGCTTGATGGGTCTAATAAAGTGAATAGTTGGCAAATGTTCATCTTCCTATCATTGGCCTAAGAGGCATGAAGTCTTTTCTAAATAGATACTTGGTTTCTTGGCATATCTAACACAATTTTAAATATTTTTCCACCTCCATGTGGAGTTTTCCCAACACAGTCCAAGGAATAATATCATCTTGACTGTTTTAGTACTTAAAGCAAAGTGTCTGGCGATGACAATAGTATGTGTATCTTCTAAAATAGGTAGATACTCTGAGTCTTGAATGTAGAAGCATAGGAAGTTTTCTTTTCCTCTTTTATGCAATTAACTTCCAATTATCTTCTAATCTTGTCTTTCCCTTCAAATGATTTCTTTCTAGTAGGTCATTATAGAGAAAAGGGCACAAAGACAATCACAAAACCTCAAAGAAAGTGGACCCATAATCTTCTTCTAAAAAACCCCTAAATGATGGAATGCCAAAATTGATAAGCCTTGTAACTATGCACTAATTCAAAGCATGAGTACTTATAGATTAAGTTTGAATGCAGCTTCTCTTGCCAGTAGAGGGATTACGCATGCAAAAAATCAAAGATTATATATTAATGGAAGACCATACACACAAAAATATAGCATGTTTAATAAATAGTAGTCAAGGATATAATAGTTCAAGGATTAATTGTGCATTTGAAGAGCATGAAAATGGTCATGAATCACAATGCATGAGTAGAGATGTAGCAAGATATATAGTTTTCAATACCACTACTTCATTATGTGTTGGTGATATATTATTAGTGAATTACGGATGGTGCAGACCTCCAAGAGAACCTTTTAGTTAGCATTAGAATTGATAATGTTTTGTGAAAATATTCTAATAAAATTTAAACTTGATAATAATTTTTCTATATATACTTATGTATTAAAATTTCTATATAAAATTTATTTTTCATCATGTATGGAATACTAATTATGTTTATTCATGCATGTAGATCCCAATGTATAATATTGATGATCTTCCACCACACCATTCAAAGTTACCAGCAATACCTCGTTTATCGAAAACATCCATTAGAAGGCTATGCAAAGTGATACTGTAGAATATCTTTGAGAAGATTTTCTAAAGCACATCTACAAAGGAAGTTGTTTGAGACGAATAAGTGCAATTTTACTTATTCGCAATAATCAAAATCATTTTGGATGGATTAATGTATCTGTTTTGACACCAGTAAGGTCTATTATTTATTAGTTTGTTTTTATTTCTCTCTCTCTCTCTCTCTCTCTCTCTCTCTCTCTCTATATATATATATATATATATATATATATATATATATATATATATATATATATATATATATATATATATATATATATATATATATATATATATATATATATATATATATATATAGTTCATAATAATTTTTCTTTTCATGAGCTTGCAAGCTACTATTTGGAAAGTTTTTACCAAACAATAATATTCTTCCTACATCACATGATGAGATAAATATTCTTGGTATAGATTATCATTGTATACATGCATGTCCTAATGATGGCATTTATATAGAGTTCAATATGCATACTCTCTGACATGTCCAAAACATCAATCACCCCGATACAAGGAGGAAGAAGGTAAAATTCTAAAGATGATATTGAGACATTTTTTATTGGCTCCACCAATTAAGCATAGGTTTCAAATCCCATAAATATGAAATCTTTTGAGATGGGATTTGGTCATAAAATCAATGATGCAGTAATTAGAATTCCACCAGATGATAATCTATCATTTTAAACATTGATTCTAGATGGCCTGATTTCGTAAAAGAGCCACCCAATCTAAATTTGATTCTAGATGGAGATGTATTCATGTCATTTATATATCAAAAAGAATTTTTCAAAGAAAATTTATGATTCATGGACTTGTGGCATGGTCTATATACGATTTTTCCAAGATATGGATTTTTTTCAAGTAATGATATAATTTTTTTATTTAATATATTTGTATTCTTATGTGAGTTAAGCTATTTATAATCTTTATGTTATCCATGCATGCATGAATTCATACTAAGGGATACAAAGCTTGTGCTTTGGAAATTGGTTGAGATTAGTTTATAGTGAAAACCTCAATAAAAATATTTATCTTCAATATTGATGATTCTTGCTTGACAATCATTCATTATGATACAAAAGAGAATCAATATATTTTAATGGAAAGATTGAAAAGGGTCACCATTCAAAACCAATGAAACCAATGGATTGGTATCCAAAATGGATAGAAGGGCCTCTTATAGATCCATAATAAGAAATCTTCAATGATGATGAAGATGAAGATGATGACTATGTGAAGATGAGAGGAAAGGGAAAATAGTCACTAACAGAGAACATATCGATATACATTTCTTTGGAATATTAGAGAGAGTTAAAGATTTCTCGTCTTCTTGATCTTATGCATATATTCAAGAGTATTGATTTTTCATTATGGCAACATGTTTTTGGATATTAAAAGACACAAAATCATCAAGAATGATTTAAAAGATCAAAACTTGAAACCAAAACTATGGCCAATTTACGATAAAGATCAACAAGAAACAACCTATGAACCTTGCTGATTGGATACTTACAACAAAAGAGATGCAAACTATCAACAACAAGATTCAATCGATTCACTCACTTATAGGATATGGAGTGTCTTTTCAAAACATGTTTACTTTGGATGATAAGAGCTTATTTGGGTCAAAGATGCACGATTGACATAACTTTCTGAAACATATTCTACCTCTTGTTATCAATGAATTTGCAACAAAAGGACGAGAAGATGTGATCTATTTGCCATGGATCACTTACAAATGAATTATCACTCTTTTATTTTCAGTAAATAAGATTATTTGATATTTTTTATTAAAAATCAAATTCTTTATAATTTAATAATAAGCAGATTACATCAAAAGATATTGACAAAGATTCAATCCCACAAAAGAAATGTGAATGTAGTGAGATAATATGTTTAATGAAAAAAGAGCTTACAAATTCATTTTTTGATATACAAATTCATTTTTTGATATACAAATTCATTTTTTGATATACAAATTCATTTATTGACCCATCTTGTGGATGAAATAGAGATTGTTGGAGTTGTAAGCACTCGATGGTTGTTTTGGGTCGAGAGATTTATAAGTATATGAAAGGTTATGTGCGACAAAGAGAAAAACTAGAAGTATCCATAGCAGAAGGATGGATGATTGAAGAATGCATGTATAATGTCAATAAATAACTTGAGAGATTTGATGAAGAAGCTCCATATGCATGGACCAATGAGTCTTTTTAAAATTGAGAGATAAGGTATTATTAGGTAAGTGTTGGAGTTTGAGGCCTACGGAAGCATGTAAACAACACAAGAAAGAAGAAGGAGCTCGGGGACAACACACAATATTGAATGCATTATTTAGTGAATGTATGAAGATAAGTGACATGTTAGAATAATAGGTGTATATACAAGCCAGGGGAAAAAAAACCTCCTAAAGAGGGAAAAAAGTGCCTTGATGGTCCTAGTGTGCTCATGCACATCACTACCAAAATATATTTACAAGTCCCCCCTAGGAGTGATGCGGTGAACAAGGATTTGGCACTCATGTATAAGGAAGTGCTAAGTTATGTGGAAAGAGATCAATCCACAAAAGGGAGTAACCCCAAAGCTTTGTAGAAAGCTTCAAACTTCTCCCCAAGCAGAGCCTATGTGAAAAGATCTCCAATGTTATCTTGTTTGGGCACATATGCCGAACTAATCACCCCAATAGAGAACCTCTCCTTGATATAATGATAATGCACCTCAATGTGCTTTTTGCGAGCATGGAACATAGGGTTCCTCACAACTGCTAGTGCACTCTAACTCTCAGTGAAGATAGTGGTGGAAAAAGACTGACCAACGTCAAAATCAGCTAAAAGGCATCTGAGCCACACACACTCAATAGTCATTGTGAAAGCTTCCCTATACTCAACCTCACAACTGGTGGTAGTGATCCTGCCTTGGGATAAAACAATCTAAGTAGCCGAGTACCACTCAAATAGCGAAGGATGTGCTTAATTGCCTACCAATGCTTGACACCTGAGCAATGCATAAATCTGCTCATCTAAGAGATAAAAATTGAATATTAGGACAAATTATGCATAAGTAAATCAAGCATCCAAGAGCTTGTTGATAAAATTAACATCAAATGCATCTTCAACCTCATGAAGACTCAACCATGAACCTATTTCCATAGGAGTGGCAATAGGTTTGCAATCTTCAAGGCCAAAAAGCTACAATAATGTGTCAATATATTTTGTTTGACACATACATATTCCACCATCAACTTGCATAAGCTAAATGCCCAAATAATAATGCGAATTCCCTAAATCTAACACCTCAAAAGAGGCATGCAAATCAGCCTTAAAATCAGCAATATGCTTCTCATTAGGATCACTGAGTAGCATGTCATCAACATAGACAACAATGATCAGAAGCACATCATTCGCATGCTTAACATATAAGGTTCTCTCAATAGGATTGTTCTCAAAACCATGTGCAATCAAGTAGGCATGTATCTTTTCATACCAAGCATGTGGTGCTTGCTTTATACTGTATAATGCCTTTCTCAAATTGCACACTTTGTTTTCATGCCCTTTTTTCACAAGAGCACGTGGCTAAAATACATATACTTCTTCATGTAAGTCACCATTCACAAATTGTAGTTCTAATTTCCAATTGATGTACATTCTGACCATGATGAGCTGCAAGTGCACAAATGCTATGAATGATGGTCATTTGGCATGTTGGAGAAAAGGTCTCATCAAAATCAATGTCTCTCTCTTCAGCATAACCTTTTGCAACGAGCCTAGCCTTATACATGTCAACTGTCCATCAGGCTTATGCTCCAGCTTGTATACCCATAAAGACCAAGTACCATTCTTCGTAATAGCATCATATTTTGATTGCATAGTAGCCATCCAATTTTTTTAATTTTGTGCTTCATAAAAAAGGTCTCATTCTCATCACAAAGACTAGAGGTAGCCATTGCATAGCAATCTAATGCAAAATAAGCAATATGAGAACTTAAACGAGTACGATATGATAGAGGTCCATCTAATTTGCTATCTCATAAAGTCTGCACTATCCCTTTGGGCATAATGTTTGCCTCCTCTTTATCAACCCTCTCATCAACAAGTGCGTCAAAAATGGAATGATCTACATCATCATGGGAAACCCATAAAGGCTCAAAAATTACCTCATTGAACCAGCACTTAAATGTCCACTTGTAAAAAGAGGCAGCAAAGTGTCATACATGTCTTTGGAGCTAATTGGTGTCTCCTTTGTACATGAAAGTAATGATTGGATTGCATCTTCCATAAAAACAACATCACGATTAACCAAAACACATTTACTCTGTGGATGATACAGACGATAGCCTTTGCTTTTAGAACTTTACCCAACAAAAATACATTTTGGTGCTTTATCATCCAATTTTTTGCATTGTTGTTCAGAGCAATAATGCATATGTTGGACAACCAAAGACAGGTAGATGACCAATATATGGCTTGCAACCATGCCAAGCTTCATATGGAGTGATAAACTGCAGTGCTTTGGTGGGACACCTGTTAAGTACATATGCTTCACACATAACAGCCTCGAGCCAAAATCTATGTGGTGAAGCTTCACTTTTGACCATACACCTCGCCATCTCCATGAGAGACTTGTTCTTTCTTTCAGAAACTCCATTCTATTGAGAGCTTCTGTTTGAGGTTCCTTTTTATCATCTACAAAATCCCCAGTAACAAGATGGGGTAGGTTCATGGGTGTAGGTTCGGGCTCCTCATTGGCAAAAAGTATGGTTTTTTTAACATAGGATAAATATTTTCTTCCCATCTTCCTCTTCTTATTTAATTGCTTGATTAATGGTAGTGTGTCATCTAACAGGTGCCCTACATCCTCGACAACAACCTAGAAACACTTTAGACACTTTGCAAAGGCCTCATCTCCTTTATGGATGTAAAATAGTAGGTCACAAGGGACCCATTTACACTCATATGCTAGAATATCTATAGAGTATCATCAGATATAGAATTCCAAAAAATCAATTATCTCCTTGATTACATCAAAGTTCATGGTTTGTGTCCCTTCAAGATTATGGACTCTACAGACCACGTCATACAAATCCATACGACCTTCGTAGTCTATATTATCCAAGAACTCCATGAATAGATCTCGAGGAGATTTGATGGGAGTGGAAGTGGTAGCAGACATTGCATGTGCGCATAGTATTCTATTGGCTTGCAAGATTTTCTACCTCTTTGTGAGTGCAAATGTGAGAAATGAGCACATAGAAACCATTTTTATAGCAGTTTCAATTTTTTAAAGTGATTGTGCCCACTTTTAAAAGTACATAATTATAAAATAGTGGAAGTTAAAAAAATGAGTTTTTGATGACAAAATAATGCAAAAACACCAAATGATATGAATATTTTTGCATCAAAGAAAATGTTTAAACATAAGATAACAAAAAACAACATGACCAACCACCTTTCAAAGTAGTGAACATAGACTTTTGACATTCCAAAAGTTTTGAAATTATCATTGCAAGTAAGAAGGTATATACAATATCTAACATGTATTGTTTATCCTAATTTTTACAAGTTTCTTGCAAGTGCAAAAACCATGAGGTAAAATGACTAGAACCCAAAAAGTGACATCATCAGGTTGCAAAAGAACTATGACAATAAGATTTTAGCTCCATCTTTACTCCAATCTATAGGGACTTTCATTTTGTATTCCAATCTTCTTCCCACCTATAATCAAATTATAACAAATTGAAGTTATAAAACTAAAATAAGCAATAATGAAAAGATTACTTATACAAAAGCACAAAAATTTCCCACCTTATGTCCTTGTATTTTGAGTTTGGATTGAGTTAGTCCCTCAAACCCATAATCACCAAGTGTTCTCTCATATTAGCCAAGGTCCAATGATGATTCATAAAAATAGTTCCCATTTCATTGTTGGGCAATTTAAGCTTTATTTCTCTGAAATCTGAAATGGTATCCATTGGCCAAGTTTGCACATCCAACGATCATAGTAGAATCTGATGTACAATGAAGTACATTGTTTCAATATTTGCTCCACCTATTTTACAAAGATATTTATTGCCTTTTGCAATTGCTTCTATCAAACCCCAATTTTCACCTAGAAGACTTTTGACTTGCTCATATGTGATATCTTTACACACGAACATGGTGGAAGTCTCTTGGAATGAGAATCCTTGAAATAAATATACAAAACAATGGCTGGGAAAAGACCAGTGCAAACCTATAGATCTAGACACTTTTGTGAATTTCAAAGAGTTACGTATATGCATTACCATCTTGTGCTTCAAAGATGATATGGACCATATATCAAGTTTTGGCCACTCTAATCTAAGAAGAGAATGTACTTCAATTCTCTCTAACATTCCAAAACCATTCATTGTAGAGGGTACAACATATCTATGGGTGTAGAAGAAAACTCTATCATGGTAAAGTTGAGCACGAGATATTTTTGGAAAGACTAATGCACCAACATATGCATGCAATGCCTGGAAAGTACTTGTAAGACTAAGAATGATAAAGAATACCTGAGTGTAAGTATACAAACTATACCATGAAGTATTTTGATGGTGATGCACTACAGTCCACTCTCTCTTGAGAGCTCCACGATGATATCTTCAAAGTAGAAAACCAAGCTACAAGCACCACACACGGTACTCCACACAGAGGCATAGAATGTGAAGAAAACATAGTACGCAAGGAGCACCAACACATACTTCTTAGGTGTTACAAATGTGGCCGAACTTACAATCTGTGGCTAACCATACCACTATATGTTTTATTAAAGAACATATACAAAGAAGTGTTCCGTGGCCATTTGGCCTTTCACATGGACACTAATGGTAACAATCTCCCACTAAAGGCCAATATGGCCAAAGTAACTATGGGAGAAAAATAAAGAATGATAAATAATACCTAAGTGTACGTATACAAAATATACCTCCCTCCTGATGGGCATGTTACACCGTATACAAGTACTGTGTAAGATCATGAATCAAGTAACCCCCATCAAGTGACAACCGTGTCGAAAGCTATCATGTGGTAGAGATTTAGTCAAAGCATCTGCAACATTATCTTGAGTATGAACCTTATCAAGAATAATGTGCTCAGTGGCTAAGCAATCTTTAATGAAGTGATACTTCACCTCAATGTGCTTGGTCTTTGCATGATAGACCACATTCTTAGCCAAAGCAATGGCACTCTGACTATCACTGAGCAAACGAGGTACATGCTGAGGTAGACCCATGTCACAAGCATGACAAGAAGGCCACAATACTTCCTTACATGCCTCACTTACTGCAACATACTCTACTTCTTTGGTGGAAATAGTTGTACATTCTTGAAGACGAGATCTCCAACAGATAGCACCTCCAACAAAATGAAAAATGTACCCTAATGTAGACTTACGATTGTCTACATAGACAACATAGTCAGAATCTGTGTAACCAATAATGGATGCTTTCCCTCTACCTAAGCATAGACATTTGTCCTTAGTCCCACTCAGATATCTCAAAATCATCTTGACTGCTTCTCAATGTTTCTTTCCAGGATTAGACATATATCTGCTCACAACTCCCATTGAAAATGCAATGTCTGGTCTCGTACCTACCATAGCATACATTAGACTAACAACAACAGACTGATAAGGAATTTCGGTCATGAATTCCTTTTCCTCATCTAATTTGGGGAAATCATCCTTGGTCAATTTCACATATGTGGGTAAAGGTGTACTCAATGCCTTTCCACCTTGCATATTGAACATGTGAAGTAATTTTGATATGTACTCACTTTGAGACAAGTATATGCATCTTTTACTCGTATGACGAGTAACGCACATGCCAGTATATGTTTGCCATCCCCCAAATCCTTCATATCAAATGTCTGACTCAACTTCTTCTTGAGAATTGTCAAGTCATAAGAGGACTTCCTAGCAATCAACATATCATCGACATAAAGTATCAAGCATATCAAGCTTCCATTTGAGCATATTTTTTTGTAGAGACAATGATCCTCATTTCTTCAAGGATAGCCTTGACACTTCATAAAAGCATCAAACTTTTGGTACCATTATCTAGGGGACTGTTTAAGTCCATATAAGATATTCTTGAGCTTACAAACTAGACTTTCTTTGACAATAACTACATAACCCTCTAGTTTTTCTATATAGATCTCATCTGTAAGATCTCCATGCAAGAAAGCAGTTTTCACATCCATTTGGACTAGCTCTAAGACCTCCATTGCAACATATAAAAAGAAAATCCAAACGAAAATTCTATCAAAAATATCATTAAAGAATTAGAGAGTTGAAGATTGAGTGTTGGGTAGATATTCCCCAAATTCATCACTAGGGCAAAAGCACTTATGGCCAAATTACTAGATCCTCTACATGACTTTTTTTTCAAAAAGTGGCTTGCTAAGCCACTTCCAGTATCTACCCAATGCAAGTCAAAGGACTTGCTGCTTGTTACAACAATAGTCAATGAATTCATCACTATGGCAACAAGGTTGGAACAAATTAGGCAACAATATTGAGTTTGATCTTTTGGGCATACTCCATGGAACCTCAGGTTCCAATAGCCTAATTAAGGAATGAAATTGAGAAAATAAGAACCAATAGACCTCAAAAAGAAGAAGAGAAAGTAGAAACAATTACAAAGGAAGAAGAACCTCAAATAGACAAGATGACACAACTTTGTCAGAGCTACATCTAGTTATAGTAGATTTTGTTGATTGTATTGAGAAATTAGGAATTTATACAAATACATTTTCTTTAATGCCAGAGTATACTATGGAAAATCTTGGGCTTCAACCTTCAATACCATCCAACTTCACAGTAACATTGGTGGACTAGAGTAGGATAATTCCTCATGGATTGGTTCTTCGAGTAAAAACTTTGGTACAAGGTAACATTTTTTACTCTAGAATTTGTTTTATCAAGACTCACACGGATGGCTAGAGGATTCGCATATTGGTTGGAAGGCCCTAGTTGAGGCATTCTAGTGTTCTACATGAGTGGGGAAAGGACACAGTGTGCGTCAAGCATGAAGGGAAGGAGCTAAAGAAAATTCATTTGAAAAAAGGACCAAATAGGCATGGATAAACCAATATGACTCAGATAGTTAGCATTCACATTGAGTAGGATATCATGGAAGGTCTAAGTTTGGAAGTGGAAGAGGAAGAAGATATTTAGCATGGTTGGAAATTGGTAACTCATTTCCTTGTTATGGAAATTCTCTATGTGTGATAAATGAAGAAGAACATGGAGAAAAGAAGATACCATACAATGTGTTGGATTGGGTAAGCCTATAATATCATTAGAGAGGGAAGAAACCAGCTCTCAACTGCAACATACATGAATTTGATTCAAGTTCTAAGAAGGAAACCAACTGCACAAATAAGGTAAAGCAACCTAGTGAAGAAGCTTCTTTTCCAATTCCCGAAATTCTTGCAAGGTGGATGCAAAAAAAGAAAGAATAGATTGATATCCAAAGTGCTCATGCATATGACACCAGGAATCTGTGGAGGAAAGTTATGGAAGATGCCAAAGATGTAGAAGAGCCTCCAAACATATTGATGGAACCAAACGAAGTCAAAGAAATTGAGCTACAAAATAAAGACAATCCTCATCCGATACTAGTTGCCACATGGTTATGGGATCATCCTAAGTTGTTTTCAAATGTAACTTCTTTTATGAAAGCTTATGCTTATGTATTTGTCTACTATTAGAAGGACATGGAAGGAGTGCGTGCAATTTTTGGAGAACATAGAATTCCATCGATAAAAGGAGCCAAACTAGTAAGGGGTAAAAGCTACAAGTTGAATCCAAAGTATGCTAAAGTTGTTCACGAAGAGATCCAAAACGTGGAGAATGTTGGCATTGTCATCCCTGTGGAGCACTTGAAATGGCTTTTTCCAATGGTCATTGTCCCCAAAAGGAACACCAATAAAATTTGGATGTGTGTGGATTTTAGAGCACTCAACAAGGTAACAATTCTGTATGAGTTTCCTATGACATTCCTAGAATAGTTTATTCAAGAAGTGATTGCACATACATTATACAACTTCGTGGATGGACTTAGTGGGTATAATTAGATATCCATTCACCTAGAGGACCAGGGAAAGATGGCTTTCATCACACCTTGGAGTACTTATGTTTATGTAAAAATGCCATGCGGACTAAAAAATTGTTGCCCCAGGTACCACAGACGCATGAACACAGAGAATAACAGACGTACGAACGCAGAGAAAAAAATACTCAAAGACAGAAAGAGATAAGAGACGACACCAAATTGGGTACAATCTCCCCCCACATGCTCTGATGGACACTCTACCAGAACATGCGTATTTATAGTAAATTCCTATTACGTCCTGAATAGAAGATACATGAGGGCCGCGCTCCGAAAAGCGTGTTTTTGCTTTATTTACAAGTTCGTAATTTTTTATTTTTACAAAAATGTCGCTTTCTAAAGCGATCCATTATTTTTTACAAAAATAACTAAAAATAACCATCTTCTAAAAATATTCTTCTAAATATCTCCAAGTCCATGCACGTTCACACCCTCATGGATCTTCACCTGCTAAATCAAAACACAAAACACATTAAAATCCTCAAGGCATTACACCTTCATTCCAAATATCCCATAAAGTATAACAAAAATGCTCTTGCCACTTTCAATAGAACAATGAAACTTATCTTTGGACCCTTACTTTTGGAAGCTCTTCAAATCTTCATGGATGATTTTTCCTTCTTCTCATGTACTTTTACTAGTACTCCTATGAAGGCATAATTGCAACAAGTTTTCAAAAGATGCAGGGAAACTAAGTTGAAATTGAGTTTCACTTTTTAATTATAGGGAGTCCTCTTCTTAGACATGTAAAGTTACCAAAAGTATGGCTCCTAACCTAGACAAAATTATATCTATATTGAAGTCACCCAAGATCGAGACACCAAAGGAAATATAAAGTTTTTTGGGACATACTAGATATCATAATAAGTTTATCAAGATGTATGTAGACATAGCTCAACCACTTGCCAAGCTTACAGGTAAAGATGTCCCATTTAAGTGGGAAGAAGAAGAGGAAAAGACTTACCAGATTCTTAGATCAAAGCTCGTGGAAGCACCTATCTTAGTTACTCTAGATTGGCCCAAAGATTTCCATGTACATGTGGATGCCAGTGCCTATGCAATACGAACATTCCTTATGCAGCATAGTCAGGAGTACAAGTTGGACATAACTATCCAATATGCAAGTCAATTATTGAACAAGGCTAAGAAGAATTATAGTACCATTGAGAGAGAAGCTTTGGAAATGGTGTTTGTAGTGAAAAAGCTCTACCATTATTTGCTTGGGATGAAATTTGTGATTATTATGAATTACCAAACACTTAAGTATTTATTGAATAAGTATAAGAAAGAGGTAGAGTCTTGAGATAGATCCTATTATATTTACGAATTTGATTTTTCCATAGGTCATATACCAAGTAAAGAAAATATCATGGTTGATCATCCATCCAAATCTAGCCTAGAGAGCCAAGACATTGGAGTGCATGATGAGTTTTTGGATGTTGAATTATTCACTGTACATGCTCATGGGTGATATGAAGATATTAAAGAATTACACAAGACAAGGAAGTATCCTAAAGAAGCTAACTCTACGCAGAGAAAGAGATTGCTCATGAAAAGCAAGCCTTATACCATTATTGATGGAAAAGTATATAGGTATGGAAAGGATAGTAACCTTATGAAGTGCATGGAAGAAGAAGAGGCATGGCAAACCCTTAAGATTTCACTTGAAGGTCTAAGTGGTGGGCACCTCCCAAGCCACATTATGAGCTAAAGAATCCTAGATGCTAGCTTATGGTGGTCAATTTTGTGCAGGGATGCATATGAGAAAGCACAAGCATGTGACGCATGTCAAAGATGTGGGCCCATGCCCAACATGCAAAGTCAACATCCATTGATTGTATCCACTTCATGGAAACCATTTGAGGAATGGGATTTTGATTTCATAGGACCTATTTATGCTGCATCTTTTCTAGAAAAGGAGAAGTACTTGTTGATCGCAACAAACTATGCCACTAAGTGGGCTGAGGACATTGCTTCACCAGATTGCATTGCCCGAATAGTTGTTGATTATTTGTACACCAACATCGTTTGCAAATATGGATGTCCATTAGAAATTCGTATTAACCAAGGGACATATTTTGTCGACAAAGCATTGTATGAAATTTTTAAGAGGTATACGATCCTCCATGTCACTTCATGTGCTTACTATCCAAGGGAAAATGGGCAAGCAAATTCAACAAACAATGTATTGATATCCTCACTAAAAAAGGAATGTAGTCTAAGGCCTAGTACTTGGGATATTGCATATTTAGGAACTCTATGGGCCTACAAGATGGCATGCAAGGAAGCCACATGTCACTTCCCCTTTCGATTGGTGTATAGTGTAATCACAATTGAGCCTTTTGAGTTTTTACATGGCTCTCTTAGAACATAGTCTATACAGGCAAAAAAGACTCACTTGGTTTCTACTAGAATCTCATCACTCGACAAGGTGGAGGAGGTTCATATGGAGTATAAAGACAAATATAGGAAACATAGGAAAAGAGAAAGAAATTTCATGATAAACATTTGTAATAGAGAAAATTGCAATTTGGAATGATGGTTCCTCTACATAGGCTGCAATTGGGCACACAACTTCGAAGCAAATTGCTTCCCCATTGGAAGGCAAATACAAAATCAAAGAACCCCTCAAGTAGGGTACAATGCAATTGGAAACCTATCCATAGAGGAGCTACCACTAGTCAATGTTTCAAGACTCAAATCCTATTGACAACATAACAATTGAAGTCCTTTTGCTTCCTTAGTATTTTGCCCATTTTTGTTCAGGTTGTAAATAGCCCTCTCCTTTGCTCTCTTTATTTCACTAGTTTCGACATTAAACGCTGATTTTAGAAGCTTAATTTTGGATGTTTAATTGGTTTTTGATATCAATCAATAGTTAGAGTCAAAAGGATGTTGTTGCATTTTTTAAGATTATCTGACAATTTTTAGGATTTTAAAAAATTTTTGGTCATTTTTTCTTATTTCATACCCCTTTTTCTTGAGCATTTATAATCGGAAAATGAGATTTCTCTAGTGTTTTTGAGAGGAAAATGCTCGTTTCAAGTTTGTGAAGTTCTTCGAAATTCTTTTGGTTCTTTTAAGGGTTATTCAACATTTTAGCGTTTTCTTTTTTACTTTTGGGATTTTGTCCCATTTTTCCTTATATTTTGAACTAATTAATGAATAGAAAAAACAAACACCCCATCCCCCTTAGTTTTTCCTTTTCAGATTCCCTAAAAGAAAAAACATCGAGGCCCATCCACCCATCCCTTCTGCTCAACATCTCTATATATTCTCTCTCTCTCTCCCCTCTCTCTTGCCCCCTAGCCCCCTATTTCCCTTGTCATGTTCCCTTGCCTCCTCGCTTGTTTTCTATCAAGTCTTCATAGGGTCTAGGTGGTTTGCCTTACTATGTTGAATTGTGCACAAATATAAGGGGAGTGATAACCATGCATGACTTTGGATGAAGAATTGGTTAGGAGTGCCATCCAATAATCGAACATAAATTTTGAGCCTTCCATTCCTTACTTTTCACATGAACATCAGTTGTCCCATGGATCGTGTGTAGATTCCCAACAATGGGAGCACCCCCCATCAATCTTTGGCGAGTCTCGTACCTTGATGATCGAGAAGGTTGACCTATTCTCAACTTGCCTTCTCACTCAAAAGGGGATTCGGAAGTGTGTGGCAATGAAGAGCCACTATGCCTAAGGGCAATGATGAGTGGACTTGACGACATCTCAACATGGGGTTGGCTTGCCATTGACGGCCACCCCTTCACCTTCTCAAGTTAAGTTCTGGTTCTACTTCGCATCCGACCTTTGGGCCAAACACTTAAGTCTCACTTGCTCTTGGGTAGCTCAAAGGGGATTTTCTCCTTTTATTATGTGGCCATTTGTTTCATTGTGGGATCGAGAAACAAGGCCTCCCCTTGGAGCAGATCATCACATTTGGTATGAGAGCTTTGATGTTGATATATTTAGGTCTTGATGTGTGTGAACACACTAGGACCACCGGGGCACTTATTTTCCTCTTTAGGAGGTTTTTTCCCCCCAACTTTTATATACGCCTATTACCCTAATGTGCTACTTATCTTTGTGCATTCTCTTGGTAATACATTCAGTATTATGTGTTGTGCTCCAACCTTCTTCTTCTTCTTCTTCTTCTTCTTCTTCTTCTTCTTCTTCTTCCTTGTGCTGTTTGCGTGCTTCCACAGATCTCGAACTCCAACAATTGGTATCAAAACAGGTCCTCGTTTCATCTAGGGAATCATCGACACCCCTTTGGTCACAGTCTTAGAATCGCATGAAAATTAGTGAGCACACTTAGGGTAATTAGGAGATCAAAAAATAATTTGCTATGTCGTGTCAAAATTGCAATCTGAGCTCATTTCGGCCTCCGAACTCACTATCGCAATGCTTGTGTAGGCAGTTTTGTCTTTTTATGCCAAAGATATATACAAGTTTTGATTTGCTAGTATAAGCATTTCAAAGTCTAGTATAGGTTTAGCAAAACTCGATAGGGTAGTTTTGTTCAACTCTTTGAGATACAATCATTTTTCTGCATCAGCGTATTTGAGACAGTGGTAATGGTTGAAAGTAGTGATGTATTCCGTATGTTGGCTATTGAGGATAAGTTGGATGGTACCAATTACCCATTATGGGCTTATATGATGTGTCATGTATTGGTTGCAAAAGGACTGTGGAATATTATGTAGGGTGTTGAAAAATGTCCTATTGAATCTACAAACACAGTTGCTGAAGGTGATGTAGATGGTGGTTGAAGATGGTGATATTCTTCACGTTCCTATTCGTGTTGCGGTTCTTGTTGCACCTACTATAGAGCAAATTCCTTGGGACGGCAAAGATACTCAAGCACATGCATTGATAGCCTTGTTTGTCAAATGTGCCATTATTCCGCACATTTTCTCTTGCGGAATAGCTAAGGATGCTTGGGATACACTTACCACTTTATATCAGGCAAGGAATGAGGCTCGTGTTGCTTACCTTCAAAAATAGTTGGAGAGTGAGCACATGAACGAATGAGATTCCATGGATAGTTTTCTGACAAAGATCAAAGATTTGAAGGAACAATTGATTTCTGCTGATGAAGTCTTGCTTGATAGTTCACTTGTGTAGACTGTTCTGAATGGTCTTCCTGATTCATATAAGAGTTTTGCTTCTACTCTTCATTTGATGATGAAAGGCAATCCAAATTCCTTAACATTTGAGGAGTTAGTCTCTGTTCTATTGCAGGAAGATCAGTATAGGTAGAACATGTGCATTATGCATGTTGTAGATCAAGCTTTCCTGGCTAATCAGAAGGGCAAAGGTAAATGGAGCTCTTCTACTAGTAAGCAGAAATCTGCTAATTTTGCATACTCAAAGAAGGATGATAGAGACGAGAAGAAAACAAAAAAGTAGAAATTGTTTTGCAAATACCATAAAGGAAATGATCATGTCATAAAGAGTTGTCCAAAACTAGCTACTAAAGAGGCAAGGAAGAAAGAGGCTGGAATGGTTGTTGTAGAGGCCTCTACACCCAAAATAGAGCCTGCTAATCTTGTGCAGAATGAAGAATGGGCATTTACCACTATTTGCAGCTATGAACCATCTTCTCATGAATAGTGTATGTCTGCAGTAGACTCAGATGTTTGGTACTTTGATAGTGGGGTAACCAAACATATTACCTCACAATGTAGTTTCTTCACTTCACTCGAGCCTACCCTATAGGGAATACTACCACATGCGCCAACAACTCCTCTTATCCTATTATGGGAGTTGGTAAGATCATTCTAACTATTGCTGATGGTAGTTCTTTTACATTATCAGATGCTTTATTTGTAATAGGGATCAAGAAAAATCTATTATCAGTTTCAGCATTAGCCAAGATTGGCTTGGTCATGAAATTTGTTGATGACATATGTACAATTCATGATCTATCAAATGGCAAAATCATTATTGCTTCTAGCATTTTATGTCGTCGACTGTATAAGCTCATAGATTATGCAAAATCTGTGAATGATTCAACATCTGTAGTTCAAGATTCTCAAGCTATGTTAGATGCAAAACTTTGGCAAGCATGCTTTGGTCATCTAAATATTGCTAGTTTCTATGCTTGGAGAAATATGAAATGGTGTCCTGATTGCCCAAAATTGAGGCACCTAGTAAACATGTATGTGAAGGCTGTATTTTGGGCAAAATGTAGTGTTCCCCCTTCCTAAAAGATGGTTCAGTTTGAGCTATTCAAAAATTGTAGCTTGTTCATAGTGATGTCTATGGTCCTATGCAGACACCTTCTTTTGGGAACTATCTTTATTTCGTGACTTTCATCCACGATTTTTCCAGGCATGCATGGGTATATCCATTCAAAGAAAATTCTGAAGTGTTTATGTGCTTGAAACAATTTTTGGTTTTGGCTGAAAATATGTTAGCAAATAAAATGGGCACCCTCCATTCTGATCGAGGGGGGGAATATATGTCTTTTGATTTTAATGCATTTCTCACTGAACGTGGGATAAAGCATCAGTGTACAGTGCCATATACACCTCAACAGAATGGAGTTGCTGAAAGGAATAATAGGTCACTCACGAACAATAGTCATTCGGCATGTAGATGCAAAGGTCTCATCAAAATGAATGCCTCTTTCTTGAGCATAACCCTTTGCAACAAGCCTAGCCTTATATCTGTCAGCTATTCCATGAGGCTTATGCTTCAGCTTGTATACCCACTTAGTGCCAATGACCTTCTTGCTAGGAGGCAAGCCACATAAAGACCAGGTACCATTTTTCATAATAGCATCATATTTTGATTGCACAACAACCATCTAATTTTCAAAATTTTATGCTTCATCAAACAAAATAGGCTGATTCTCATCACAAAGACTAGAGGCAGCCATAGCATAGCAATTTGATGCAAGAGAAGCACTATGAGAGCCTGAACGAGTACGATATGATGGAGATGCATCTAATTTGTTATCTCGCAAAGTCTGCACTAGCCATTTAGGCATAGTTTTTTGCCTCCTCTATATCACTTCTCTCATCAACAAGTGCATCATGTAAATCTGCATCAGAAATGGAATGACCTGCATCATCACATGAAACTTGTAAAGGTTTAGAAGCTGCCTCATTAGGACCAACACTAGATTGTCCACTTGTAAAAAGAGGAAGCAAAGTGTCATACATGTCTTTAGATGTCTCCTTGGTACATGAAAGTAATGGCTGAATAGCATTTTCCACAAAAACAATATCATGACTAATCAAAATGTGTTTATTCTGTGGATGATAGAGATGATAACCTGTGCTTTCAAAACTGTACCCAACAAAAATACATTTCATTGCTTTATCATCCGATTTCTTGTGTTGTTGTTCATATAGTAATGCATATGTCAGACAAACAAAAACATGCAGGTGAGCAATAGATGGCTTATGACCATGGCAAGCCTCATATGGAGTGATAGACTGCAATGCTTTGGTGGGAAGCCTATTAAGTACATATGATGCACACATAACAGCCTCAAGCTAGAAATTATGTGGTAAAGCCTGACTCTTGACCATACAACTCGCCATCTCCGCATCTGTGCACTTGCAGCCTATCATGGTTGGAATGTACATCAGTTGGACATTAAAACTACATTTCAACCCTGTGGCTTTGTGTAGAAGAAGCATGAAAACCAGGTGTGAAGGTTAGCATTATATGGTTTGAAGCAAGCACCACGTGCTTGGTATGAAAAAATACATGCCTACCTAATTGCACATGGTTTTGAGAACAATCCAATTGAGAGCACTGTTGGGTGTGTGTAGAAGTGCGAGAGACACACAAGAAGCACATACAAGGAGCACAAACGCAACAAGACACACAGAGAAGACGATGGCTGGAATAGCTCTCTCTATTGATGATGAACTGAACTAAAGTAAGAATTGAATAATATCCCTAAGTACAAAGTACCACCACATATGAGAGTATCAAGTATGTGGTAACATGGGGAAAAAACTTCTAGCCAACACTAGAGTAAAAAGTGCCCATGTATAGGGAAAATGCTCACATCAAAGCTACTCAAGGAACACATAAGTGTAATGAACCCTCCTGGAGCGAATGATGTGAACACATACAGGGAGTGACAGATCAACCCCCGCAAGGTAATAAGCCTAAAGCTTTGTGAAAAGCTTCAAAATTTTCCCATGGAAGAGCTTTGGTGAATATGTCTGCCACATTATCTTGTGTAGGCACATATACCAAATCAATATCTCCTGCATGAAGGCGCTCTCTCACATAGTGATAATGCACCTCAATATGTTTGGTTCGTGCATGAAACATTGGGTTTCGTGCAACATCCAAAGCACTCTGACTATCTGTGAGAATATGCATAGCAGCATCAATCTCCATGCAAAGATCCATCAATAGGTGTCTCAACCATATACACTCCACTGTCGCTGTGAAAAATACCCTGTACTCAGCTTCACAACTCGATTCGCCACTGTAGGTTGCTTCTTACTCAACCAAGATATGCATGAGTCTCCAAGGAAAAAGCAATTACCACTAGTGGACACGCGAGTATCATAACAACCAGCCCAATCACTATCTGTAAAAGCATGCAAGCATGGCTAAATATCTCTACCATAAAAGAGACCTAAGCTCAAAGTGCCTCAGAGATATCTAAACACACGTTTCACTGCTTGCCAATGCTTAGTGCCAGGGCTATGCATGAATCGACTCAACTGGAAAACTACATACTGTATATCCGACCTTGTGTTGCATGCATATATAAGACATCCCACAACTTGCTGATAAAGAGAAGTGTCAAATGCATCACTGGAATCCTCAACTGAGAACCTGAATCCTGTCTCAACTGGTGTGAAAACTGGTTTGCAATCCTCAAAGTCAAAACACTGAAGTAGTTTTTCAACATACTTTGCTTGATGCATAACAATTCCCCCCTCAACGAATACAAACTGGATACCAAGATAGTAGCTCAAAAGAACAAGATAAGTGACATCAAAAGTATGTTGCAACTCAGCCATAAGAATGTCAAGTTTTGTCATCGACATAAAGAACAAGCACTATAAGATCAACCCCATTTTTGCGTATATAGAGTGTGCTTTCAATCGGACTACATGTGAAGCCAAGAGCAATTAAGTGCTTAAGGATTTTGTCATACCATGCACGTGGAGCTTGCTTGAGACCATACAAGGCTTTATGCAAGCGAGAAACCATATTCTCTTTCCCTTTCATAGCAAATCCAGGAGGTTGTTTCACATAAACCTCTTCTTGCAAATCACCATTCAAGAAGGCCGTTTTTATGTCCAACTGATGCACTTTCCAACCTCGATGGGCAGCCAATGACACCACGGTATGAATGGTAGACATGCGTGAAGTAGGTGCAAAAGTTTCCTCATAGCCAATGCCATATTGTTGCGCATATCCTTTGGCAACCAATCTTGCTTTGTAGCGATCAATGCTACCATCACATTTTCTCTTAATCTTATAAACCCACTTTGTACCAATGGCATTCTTTCCTTTTGGAAATTCACATAACTCACAAGTACCATTTCTATGTATGGAATCCATTTCTGATTGCATAGCACTCATCCATTGTGGATTATCACATGCATCTTCAAAAGAAAGTGGCTCTTCATTACATGTTGTAGCAATAAGAGAATAATCCACAAAATTACTTGATGCATGGTGAGAGCTTGATCTTGTTCTACCAAGTAAAGGTGCACTCAATTTGATGTCCTGCAAAGTTTGTTTCAGCCACTTTGGCATAGATTGTGCACTCTTGATAGACATGCGCTCATTATGTAAAACATCTTCAATATGTGCATCATGTGTGGGCTGAATCTCAATTTCAACCATATTTTGATGCAAATGTTCAGCCATATGTGGCTGGAAATTTCCAGCAGTTTGGACATTTTTTGATTGAAATTTTTCAGCCATGTTCGGCTGGAAATTCTCTGCATTTTCAGCCCTATTCGGTTGGAATTTTTCAGCCCTTTGAGCATCAGTTGGCTGGTCTACATGGCCATAGTCAAGCGCACCATTTTGGAACAAAGGCATGAGTGTATCAAACACATCTTGTGAGATAACTGTTGGCAGTTTTTTGCATTCAAGTAGAGGGAAAACTGAATTTTCAGCAAATACCACATCTCGACTCACAATAATTGTGTTCGTCAATGGATGGTATAACCGATATCCCTTACTTTCAGCATTATATAACAAACAAATATACATTTCTTTGCTTTGTCATCAAGTTTGTGACGTTGTTGTGATGGCACAAGAGCATATGCCAAACAACCAAACACACACATATGACTAACCATAGGCTTATGACCATTCCAAGCCTCATAAGGAATGATGACTCTCAATGCTTTTGTAGGGCAGTGATTCAACACATAATTTGCACACATGACCACTTCAATCCAAAACTTATCAGGAAGATGCTTTCCTTTAACCATACATCGTGCCATTTCTTCTTCTTTTCATTGCATTTAGCAAGCTTTCTACACTCATCAATAGTATGACCAGCTTTTCGGCAATATTTGCATCTCTTCTTCTTTTGCAAATCACCATCATTAGAGGAATGAGTGGAAGAGGAAGCTTGAGGCTTTGGTTTTGATGAACCCAAAGCTGAACCATACTTGCTTTTCCCCTTTTGTGAGATAGCAAGTGCTTGCGTTCCCTCAATCAAACCACTCCTATTCACTCTAGATTTCTCTTCTTGCAAAAGAAGAGACACAACCTCATCAAATGCATACATATTAGGATTTCCTTTTGTAACCAAACGAAGTGTAGTAGCAAAGCTTTGAAAAGATTCTGGTAATCCTTTCAACAATGTAGAAATGAGTGATGCATCCGGAATGATCTCATCTATGTTTTCCAATCGCTCTTTTAAATCCTTGATGCGTGTCACATACACATCCACAGACTCATTTTCAGCCATACATACATCCTCAAGTTGCTTCCTCAAGTATGCAACACATGCTTCATTATGCACAACATACAAAGAAGCAAGAGTGTCCCATGCATGTCTCAATGTAGAACATGACCGAATGTGTGGAACTATATGACGCTTCACAGAAAGCGCAATCAAAGCATGAGCTTGAGCATCTTTTCCATCCCATCTAAGCTGCTCCTATGTAGGTGGAGAAGGAGAAACCACTGTACTCGAAGAAGAAGCTCCATATGTGACAGTAGACTGTGAAGTAGAAGCACCTACCAGTCTTCTATCTACATCTGCCACTATGTTCCAAAGTTGTTTTGCAACAAGAACATGCTTCATCATATAAGACCACATCGGATAGTTGGTCCCATCAAGCTTATCTTCAGCTTGAAGCATGCCAAACAAGTCATTGCTGCCCGCCATTTCACTAAGGAATAAGAATGTGACAAAAACTTTACTTCGACGAAAGCTGAAATGAATGCTGAAATTTCAGCTCACAAACCGTCACTCTGATGGCAATTCTGACTACACGAATGACTTCAAAATGGGGGTAAAACCCCAGCGCACCTGGTAGAAATGTTTCTTGGCTGCTGAAATTCATAGTTTTATGCTCCGAAGTCGATTTGCACTGTTAAAAGTGCGCGCGCGCCACGACGCGAAAAAGCGAAACTTGAGAAGGAGCTGAACCTGCTCTGATACCATTGTTGGGTGTGTGTAGAAGTGCGAGAGACACACAAGGAGCACAAACGCAGCAAGACACATGGAGAAGACGATGGCTGGAATAGCTCTCTCTATTGACGATGAACTGAACTAAAGTAAGAGCTGAATAATATCCCTAAGTACAAAGTACCACCACATATGAGAGTATCAAGTATGTGGTAACATGGGGAAAAAACCTCTAGCCAGCACTAGAGTAAAAAGTGCCCATGTATAGGGAAAAGGTTCACATCAAAGCTACTCGAGGAACACATAAGTGTAATAAGCACCTTATATGCTAAGCGTGTAAATGATGTGCTTCTGATCATTGTTGTTTATCACTACAAGAAAAAGGGGGGCGTAGCGACGCCCCCAAATCGGATTATGCGACGAAAAAGACGAAAACCGTCGCTTATGCGACGAAATCATCGCATAAGCAACGGTAAAAATTTAGGATTTTTTTTTTTGGCCGAGCCTCGTCGCATAAGCGACGACAGCGTCGCTTATGCGATGCTAAACCACAAGCGTCGCTAGTAGCGTCGCTGGTTAGCGACGCTATTAACAACGTTGGCAAACTGCAGAGCGTCGCATATGCGACGCTCTGCAATGTTAAAAAAAAAATTTCAATTCTCCCAGCACATTTGTGTCGGGCCTTGAACGCAAGACCGAGAGAGAGAGAGAGAGAAAGAGCGCGCGCGAGAGGGAGAGAGAGAAGGGAGACGGTTGACAGGTATGCGCACACACACACTTACACACACACATACACGCATAGACACACACACACATACGCATAGACACACACACACATACACACAAATACACACACATAGACACACATAATGCACACATAATGCATACACATACACACACACACATGCACACATAATGCATACACATGCACACACATATACACATGCACACACATATACGTGCACACACACATACACATACACACACACACACACACATATACACGCATAGACACACACACACATACATATACGCATAGACACACACACATATACACAAATATACACACATACACAATGCATAATGCATACACATACACACATGCACACATAATGCATACACATGCACACACATATACACATGCACACACATATACATGCACACACACATACACATGCACACACACACATATGTACACACACATATACACACATAGACACACACACATACGCATAGACACACACACACATATACACAAATACACACACACACATACACACAAATACACACACATAGACACATACACACATAATGCACACATAATGCATACACATACACACACACACACATGCACACATAATGCATACACATGCACACACATATACACATGCACACACATATACGTGCACACACACATACACATGCACACACACACACATATGTACACACACACATATGTACACACACACACATATGTACACACACATATACACGCATAGACACACACACACATACACATACGCATAGACACACACACATATACACAAATATACACACATAGACACACATACACAATGCATAATGCATACACATACACACATGCACACATAATGCATACACATGCACACACATATACACATGCACACACATATACATGCACACACACATACACATGCACACACACACACACATATGTACACACACACATATACACGCATAGACACACACACATACACATAGACACACACACACATATACACAAATACACACACACACATACACACAAATACACACACATAGACACACATACACACATAATGCACACATAATGCATACACATACACACACACACATGCACACATAATGCATACACATGCACACATAATGCATACACATGCACACACATATACACATGCACACACATATACGTGCACACACACATACACATGCACACACAAACACATATGTACACACACACATATGTAGACACACATATACACGCATAGATACACACACACATACACATACGCATAGACACACACACATATACACAAATATACACACATAGACACACATACACAATGCATAATGCATACACATACACACATGCACACATAATACATACACATGCACACACATATACACATGCACACACATATACATGCACACACACATACACATGCACACACACACACACATATGTACACACACACATAGACACGCATAGACACACACACATACGCATAGACACACACACACATATACACAAATACACACACATAGACACACATACACAATGCATAATGCATACACATACACACATGCACACATAATGCATACACATGCACACACATATACATGCACAAACACATACACATGCACACACACATACATATGTACACACACATATACACGCATAGACACACACACACACATACGCATAGACACATGCTCACATAATGCATACACATGCACACACATATACACATGCACACACATATACACATGCACACACATATACATGCACACACACACATGCATAATGCATACACATACACACATGCACACATAATGCATACACATGCACACACATATACACATGCACACACATATACATGCACACACACATACACATGCACACACACACACATATGTACACACACACATATGTACACACACACATATGTACACATATATATACACGCATAGACACACACACATACGCATAGACACACACACACATACACACAAATACACACACATAGACACACATACACAATGCATAATGCATACACATATACACATGCACACACATATACATGCACACACACACACATATGTACACACACACATATGTACACATATATATACACGCATAGACACACACACACATACACATAGACACACACACACATACACACAAATACACACACATAGACACACATACACAATGCATAATGCATACACATACACACATGCACACATAATGCATACACATGCACACACATATACACATGCACACACATATACATGCACACACACATACATATGTACACACACATATACACGCATAGACACACACACACACATACGCATAGACACACACACACATAATGCATACACATGCACACACATATACACATGCACACACATATACATGCACACACACATACACATGCATAATGCATACACATACACACATGCACACATAATGCATACACATGCACACACATATACACATGCACACACATATACATGCACACACACATACACATGCACACACACACACACATATGTACACACACACACATATGTACACATACATATACACACATACACACATACACATAGACAAGACACACATATACCTACACACATACACACATACACATGCATACACACACATACACATGCATACACACACACATACACGTATATATATTGATTTCTAACCATTTTGTTTTATATGTTAGGTAGTATGGATCCCAGTAGAGAGAGAAAGGCGAAACTCACTCTCATAAAAAGTCTTATGAGAGCAAGAGTTCCGTCAGATACTCTAGGGGCCATAATGCGGGACTACGCAGAGATGTCCGATGAGGAGCTGGATTATACGATCCAGATGCTTACGCGATCAGACGAGGGCTCTTCTGCAGATCCACACGCAGGAAGAGAGCTATCTTCTCATAGGTATGTTTTTTTTCATAAACTTTTTTAATGATATTATAGCACATATTTTTATTTATTTCTATCTATGTATTTTCAGGACACCTATACCACCTCCAACACGTGATAGGAGAGCAGAGACGTTGCCTATGAGGACATGCATAGGCACGTTAGGACTAGAGTGCGACATAGAGCCAGAGGGGAATATTGTATACATAGGAAATGGATTGGAGTTCAAGAGGAGAATGCGTGCACTATGCGACTCTTACCTGCGCTTTATCCACTTACCGTGGAAGTAAGTAAAAGTTTTACATATAAATTGAAATATATATCTTATGTTTTATTTATATTATGTTTTTTATTTTTGTAGTGAGCATGATGAGAGGGATAAAAAGTACGTGCTCAGTTCACTTGAGACGGAGTTTGGGACAGGGTGGTCTCTTAAATGGTGTTTAAAAGAGATGCGGACACTTATGGCGCATCGTCGTGACAATGCACGGTATGTATGTATACGAGAGAGAGAGAGAGAGAGAGAGAGAGAGAGAGAGAGAGAGAGAGAGAGAGAGAGAGAGAGAGAGAGAACACTAATCTCGATATTAGGGTTTTGAAATCCCTAATTTAAAAACTCTAATTCAACCTTTTAGCCATATGTTTGAAGTATATGTACACCTCCGACGTCCTACTAGAGAGATGTCTCTCCTCCCAACCTTATGCCTCTATATATAGCTACTCGAATCAACGAGGATCATGATTCATAATATATGTAAAGATATACACACATCATGTAGATAGGATACATAAATATAAAATGGAGTAGATATATTATGCTTCACACATACATGCCTAAATGCACATATAAATATATATATACATACTAACATATTTACATGTACATATTTACACATACATGTACATGCCTACATGCACACATAAACATATATATACATGCATACATATTTACATGTACATATTTACACATAGACACATATACATATATACATGTACACAATTATAAACACTTGCATATATTACGTACATGAATGCATGTATACATATATCACACACATGCAAACACATACATATACATGAAATACATATATATGCATACTAATATATGTATACATATAATACACATGAATACACACACATATGCATACATACATGATAAAAATTTACTCCTCGAAGATAAAGCTATATATAAAATAATTAGGCATACCCCCGAGCTTCATGTTCTAACTTAGAAGAACATGATTTCATCTCTCTAGTAGGATTCATCGTTATTCAAGTTAATAAAAAAAACCTATTATCTGATATCCATTCAGAAGCTTCAAGTTACTATCTAATCTGCTCATATGTTTTCATTATTGCCATCATTTTGGTAAGACATCAATATAGTCTCATCTTCGTTATCCTTATTGATTTCATTTATTTCTTCTATTGTTAAATCTATGTTCTCATGAATCAAATCATCTATTGGTGGATTAATATCTATTTCTGGTAATTCCTCTTCCTCATCAGTAGAATCAGCATGTAGAGAATTATCCTCTTCATCAAAAAGATTAGTATCATTATCACGTATAATGAGTCTAATTTCTATTCCAGATGTTGATGTATCAGTATCTGATGCTGAATCATCAAGAGGACTTTCTTCAATCTCTCTAACAATAAACTGTTCAAACAATGACCTACCTCTAGGTTGCACATGAATGACTTGCCACCAAGGATGAGCATCTAGGTTTTTATAAAAAAATACTTGTTCAATATGCCTAGGAAGAATATATGGTTCTTTAGTAGATCGCATTACCTTGGAAGAATCAATTGCCCAAAACCCAGATAATTCCTTTCTTATTGTAGAATTACTACCTTTATACTCCGCTCGATACCAGTCAACCTTCAAAATGACCTATCAAAATATATAACAACAAAAACGTTGTCTATTTGATTATCTACATAAATAAAAAATTCACATATACATATTTACACATACACACATATTCACATATACACATTTATACATACACACATATTCACATATACACAACACATATTATTGTGGGATAAATGCATGTATTTTGTATGAATGAGTGTATATGCATGCATGTGTGCGTATGTATATATGTGGATATGTATATGTGTGTTTATGTTATATGTATGTATATGTGTATATATATACATATATGCATGCGTATATGTTTGCATGTATATGTGTATGTGGGTATGTGTATGTGTATGTGTATATGTGTGTATATATGTGTATGTATTCTGACTTTTTTTTCTGTTTGAGATTAAATTAACAGGAGATATTGTATGGTTGAAAAAAATAAGAGGCGAGGTAACATACCACCTGAGTCGTGGCAGTTTTTTCGTAGACAGCTACGTCTTCAGGAGTCATTTCCTCAGCAGAAGGTACGCAAATTAATAGTTTATATTTATAATTTTTAGATATTGTAGTAATTTTTTAATTTAATTTATGTATTTTTTTTCCTTGAATAAACAGGCTGCTGCAAAGAAGAGAGTGGAGTCGGGCCACACATCGCACTTAGGCCAAATGGGCCATAATGGTTTTGTAGCTACATTTGTAAGTATATGTGTTATTGTGAGTATATTTTTTATTTTAGTTAAAATGCAAGCAACTAATGTTTTTTATTTGTTTCATTGCAGCGAAAGGATTATGGCCGATATCCTACGAAACACGAGATCGAGTATGCTACACATTTTGGATATCGGCGTTTGAGCGAGTATATACAAGATCATCCTGATGCCTTTGTGAGTATTTTTAAATTTTATATAATTATTTTGTTGTTATGAATGTTTTAATTATTTTATTGATTTATGTTTGTTATATGTAATACAGGAGTATTATGGGGAGACAAATATGGATGAGGTGGAGAGACAGACACAGGAGGGACGATCTCGATCGTCACAGGGTGATCATGAGGATGAGGATGAGGAAGATCAGGATGATCATGATATTGCTGATGATGATGATGATGATTAGGATTTTAGTTGATTATGACATTGGATTATATGTATTTACATTGAGATATATATATATATTTATCTATATATTTTTCATTTCAGTCATGTTTTGAATTGTGTGTATGGTATTAAGTAATGAAGAGTTTTGTTCTATTGATTGTTATTATTGTTTATATTAAGCATGTGTTTTAATACTTTAATTATATAATTCATTCATATGTGTGTACCTAAGTGTATATGTATGTGTGTGTATATGTATGTATGTGCATGTGTATGTGTGTGTATATGTATGTATGTGCATGTGCATGTATAAGTGTATATGTGTGTATGAGTATGTGCATGTGCATGTGTATGTGTGTATATGTATATGCATGTATATGTATAACTCTATGTGTATGTGTGTGTATGTGCATGTATATGTGTATATGTGCATGTGTATGTGTGCGTATATGTATGTATATGCATGTGCATGTATAAGTGTATATGTATGTATCAATATGTGCATGTTCTTGTGTATGTGTGTGTATATGTATAACTCTATGTGTATGTGTGTGTATGTGCATGTATATGTGTATATGTAGGTATATGTATGTGTGTGTGCTTCTTCATCATGTATAAGTGTATGAGTGCATATCAATAAGTGTGAGTATGGTATGTAATGAAAATAACACAATTCAAATGATCTACAAATAATAGAAATTGTACTTACAATTGTGACCCATAGTTTTTGCTTGGTTAGCTTCTTGAATAACCTGCAATAACGAGAGAGAAAAGAGAGAGAGAGAGAGAGAGAGAGAGAGAGAGAGAGAGAGAGAGAGAGAGAGAGAGAGAGAGAGAGAGAGAGAGATCTAGAGAGAGAGAGAGAGTGAGATCTAGAGAGAGAGAGTGAGATCTAGAGAGAGAGAGAGAGTGAGATCTAGAGAGAGAGATCTAGAGAGAGAGATCTAGAGAGAGAGAGAAAATTCAAAGAGAGAAAGATGTAGAAAGAGAGAAACAAAGACAGAGGGAGACAATAACAGAGAGCTTAAGCAAAACAACAATTTTGCATATACTTGCTTCAGCTCGTAAGCGTAGCGCAATTGCGAACGTTGGAGAGCTCTTCGATCGGATGCGTGAAAATGCCGATTGCAGAGCCTCCAACGTTTTAATTTTTGTCTGTCAATAGATCGTCGTATAAGCGATGCAACGCGTCGTCGTATAAGCGACGCGTATACGACGGTCTGCACCGTTGCTTATACGACAGTGTGCACATTTGCTTAGCGTCGCGTATACGACGGTTTGCACCGTCGCTTATACGACAGTGTGCACCGTCGCTTATGCGACGCAAAAAAACGTCGCTTAAGCGACGCCTTTGACAAGCATCGTTTAAGTGACGTTAGGCGGAAGCGTCGCAAATACCGTCGTTTTATGCGTCGTATAATCGACGGTCCGCGCTCGACGGTAATTCCGACGCAAGTTGCAATTTTATAGCGACGAAATTTTGTCGCGTTAACCGTCGCTACAAGCCCATATTCCTTGTAGTGTATGTTGATGACATTGTTGTTTATGTTGATGACATGCCGCTCATTGGTCATCATGAGAAGCATATTGCTGATTTTAAGGCTGATTTGCATGCCTCATTTGAGATGTCAGATTTGGGGCATTTGCATCATTATTTGGGCATTCAATTCATGCAACTTGATGGGGGAATAGCTTTGTGTCAAACAAAATATGTTGACACATTATTGCAACGTTTTGGCCTTGAAGACTGCAAACCTATTGCCACTCCTATGGAGATAGGTTTACGATTGAGTCTTCATGATACTAGAGATGCATTTGATGCTGTTCTCTATCAGTAGGCTATTGGATGCTTGATTTACTTATGCATTATTCAACTAGATATTCAATTTGTTGTCTCACAGATGAGCAGGTTTATGCATTTCCCAAGTGTCAAGCATTGGCAGGCAGTTAAGCACATCTTTCGCTACTTGATTGGTACCCTGCTACTTGGATTGTTTTATCCCAAGGGGAGATCACTACTGCCACATTTACATGCTTTTTCTGACTCTGACTTGGCTGGTTGCTATGACACTCGTGTGTCCACTAGTGGCTTTTGCTTCATGCTTGGTAGCTCATGTATATCTTGGTTGAGCAAGAAGCAACCTATTGTGGCCACTTCAAGTTGTGAGGCTGCGTACAAGGTAGCTTTCACAACGACTATTGAGTGTGTGTGGTTCAAACACCTTATGGCTTATTTGGGTGTTGGCCAGTCTTCTACCACCACCATCTTCACTAACAGTCAGAGCCCATTGGCAATTGTGAGGAACCCTGTGTTCCATGCTCGCACTAAGCATATGGAGGTGCACTATCATTATGTCAGGGAGAGGTTCTCTGTTGGAGAGATTAGTTTGGCATATGTACCCACACAGGAGAACATTGCAAACTTTTTCACAAAGGCTTTGCCTAGGGAGAAGTTTGAAGCCTTCCCTTTGTGGATTGATTCCACATAGCTTGTCACTTCCTTATACATGAGTGCCAACTCCTTGTTCACCGCATCACTCGCAGGGGGGATTTGTTGATATATTTAGGTAGTGATGAGTGCGAACACACTAGGACCACCGGGGCACTTTTTTCCCTCTTTAGGAAGTAATTTTTTCCCCCGGCTTGTATATATGCATATTACCGTAATGGGCTACTTATCTTTGTACATTCTCTTGGTAATACATTCAGTATTGTGTCTTGTGCTCCAAGCTTCTTCTTCGTCTTCTTCGTCTTCCTTGTTCTATTCACGTGCTTCTGGAGACCTCGAACTCCAACATTCGACTCTTGGTTGATTTGCACATCCACCATTGTTAGTGGCAGCCATTTGCCCATTGACAAAGGGTAATTCTTTTTTTTTCTTACACGAGATACATCACTGATGCTCCCTGCTTGGATGTTGGCTCATTTGGCATAAAAATGGATTTTTTTTTGGATGTTGCATGATTTCTTGTCCATCACCATTTGGGTTATCGAGAAGGTGAATGGTAGTGGATCAATGCGTGAGGCCCACATGGCATGGGTCATAGGGTCGATATGCTAGACCATCCAAATCTTATAAGATCCTTGGAAAAAGGCACGATAATCACTCATCAATGTGTTTATGGCTTTGGACCCATGCATCGGCCCACTCCCATTCATATATTCCCTCAATTGCTAGATCGACATCAATGATTTTGTCACAACCATTGTGGGGAAAGAGTTTACACACTTCACTTGCAGGTAATGTGACCTTGTTCTCTGGTCAAGGTAGTGTTGTAAGTCATAGGTGGCACTGTAAGTTGCATCCCTTTGGGATAGGGTGAAAGAGGTACTGTATTAGTACAGACCCAGACATAGAGAAGAATAAGGGCAGAGTAACCATGATCCTCCTTGGGCTGCAAAGCATGGGAAAGTCACATGTCTCGCCACCATCTTTGCTTTGAACGGAGGCTTAAGTTATTTGCTTTATCTCATGGCTGGTTTAGTTTTAATGGACAACTTCCACTTCAACTTGTATGAGATCACATGCTCAAATAAGAGGAGTCAAAGTTGATGGCTGTTTTCCAAAGTTTATGTTTCATACAATGCTGGACAGGGAAGATGATGGCTGTTTTTCAAAGCTTATGCTTCTTATCACACAATGCTGGACATAGGCGAAATCAATTGTCACTCTGCATCCAACATTGTAGTTTTACTCATCCATGGTAATATTTTGTCACTACATGTTCGAGGTCGCGTAGCCTAGTTTCTGATGCCTTGACCTGTGGGAAGAAGTCCTGAGTTCAAGTCTTGGCTGGACACGTCCATGAGTCTGCCTCTAGTTACTAAGCTGGGTGTGTGAATGTGTATTTCCAATTCATTGTACTCTCTCTCAAAAAAAAAAAATGTCACTACATAGTACGCATATCCGTTCGTCTACTATTCCTGGCAGAATGGAATTGCCTCTCACGACAATGGTAGTTAAAGAGGAGGTTAGACTGCAAGAAACCCATACTTTCATCGACTCTTCCTGGCAATACCTCTCATGAACCTGCTCTTAGTGGCAATATTGTCACTACAGCTACAGTGAGTAGCAGGAAGTCTTCTCGTAGGCCTGAAGAATAACTCGCTCTATCTTCTCCGAGTCGACTTTTTTCCACTTCAGCAGAGAGAATTGGAATGCCTTGACCTTCTTCTTTCATCGATAAACGGTAAACCTGTGGAAAGTGTGAAGCAAGGATTACTACGAGGTGCTGGAGATGACAGAAAATTTGGGTTTATGGCGACTTGGCGAAGAATGATGAGGAGAGGGCCTTTTCTTTCTTTTGACTTCGGGAGGGTTATGACGAGAAGGTGGAGAACCGGCAGTCCAGGAAGTAGGGAGTAGATAGTGCTGGGTGAGTGGGGGCCGTCAGGCGTCGGGGAGATGGCCACGGAGGCATGTCGAAGCATGACAATGCACGCGACGCGCAAAGTCTTTGAAAGGCTAGTTCCGAAGCGCGTGGTGATCAAATTATCGCAGCTAGTTGAACGCCCTTCGTTTGGGGGCGATCTTCTCCTCCTCTGGCCCAATTCATGGTTTCAGCGTCGCCGATATCTTGTTCGCTTATTTTCTGTACAGTTTGGCTGCAGATCCCTATGCACATTAGCCGGCTATGCTTTCAAATTCATGGTTTCATTGAAGCCTTTCATTCTCGTTGGGGAGTGATGCCTGCATTTCTATCGTACGGGGGATCTCTGGGAACGAATATAATCAAAGTCATGCTGGTCATCTATGATCGATTCGGACTGAAATCTGCTACCTACAGGAATTTGCATGCGCAACACGTTCGCCCGGTTATACAGTTATACTGTTAAAGAAATTGTTGAATTAACGGAATCCTCATATACATGTTAATGGATGCGATTATTTTTAGAAGTTGCGGCTCTCAATACTATATTCAGTCTACCGTGATTCTCTGCAGATAGAGCGATTATGGGCTGCGCTTGCAGTTATCCGGCGAAGGAAGATGAACCAGAGCCTGTGCCCACGCCCAAGGCCGGTTCGCGACCAGGATCAGCTCGATATTCTGCAAGACTTAATGCTACAGCGTCTTCAAAATGCAATAGTGGGTTGCTTGTAGTTGATCCAACTACAGACAGGAGAAACAACCATAGACAAAGGCAACAAGCACACGAACATCAGCATAACATAACTAAGGCACATATAGCTCCTGGTTCCCTAGCACAGGTTCCTGACGTTCTTGCCCTGCAAAAAAGGGATAAGAAAAATTTGCAAGTTTTCATACCTCAAATCGGCAATCTTCCAAGGCATAACGAAGGAGAACAAGTTGCTGCAGGATGGCCAGGATGGCTCTCTGCGGTTGCTGGTGAAGCTCTCAGAGGTTGGATTCCAAGGCGTGCAGACTCTTTTGAGAAGTTAGGCAAGGTCAGCACCTAATCTGTGAGCATCGTTTCCATCTTGTATAAGTTTCTCTTTCATAGTCCAAAGTTATGTGCATCAAGCCCTGGGTTTGATGAAGCCCTGATTTACTGACTGTGCGCATCGTTTCCATCTAGTATAAGTTTCTCTTTCATAGTCCAAAGTTATGTGCATCAAGCCCTGGGTTTGATGAAGGAAGATTTGAAGGCAGCTATTCATCCTCTCACGAGTCACGTAAGGCAACCTTATATGTATGTGACCGGCTAGCACTTACAGCTCTTCTCATTTGCATTTTCAAGTTCTCTTTTTCTGTGGAGTGATGAACTCGTTACAATATATACCTGCTTCTATGAGGCCCGCTACCCTTATCAAGATTACGTAGTACATATTTCTGCAAATTGTGAAGCTCAAGCTGTATATGTAATGCTCATTTCTTCCTTTATGTGAAAGATGAAAGCACATACCAAACTCTGTCATGTGTGCGGAGGACAATGTTTCTACTTTCTAATACTTTCATCTTGCGCGATGCAATTATGCATTCATGGCTATTCCCATTGATTCTCCCGAAACTATTCAACTATAACGTACACTTCCACAAGCCCTTTCCCTATAATGTAATGAGTACACATCTTGCATTTTCGCTTGTGCCACTGTTAGGAAGTGCATAACTTAATGCCACATGTTCTCAGAATCATCTGAATTGTCTGCGGTACTTTCCCTGATTGATATTGTGCATTCTTACCGTCTTTTCACCATAACCCAAAGTAAGTGCCAGAACTCCATGTATTGCCTTTCCTGGAAATCCTAATCGACAAGATATTTGCTGTTTCTGGTCTGAAATGTTCTGAGTTCCATTATTGTGACTTTGCCATTCTGCGAGGACTTAAAATATCTGGATAAGATTTTTTTGCTCCCCAAGTTGAACCAAATCGCATTCTTATTTTTTTTCTTCCATGCAGATTGGCCAAGGGACGTACAGCAATGTTTACAAGGCCCGAGATTTGGACACTGGCAAAATTGTTGCTCTCAAAAAGGTCCGTTTTGATGGTCTGGAACCTGAGAGTGTTCGATTTATGTCAAGGGAGATTGTAATTTTACGGCAGCTTGACCACCCTAATATTATCAAATTAGAGGGTCTTGTCATATCAAGGATGAATTACAGTTTGTACCTTGTTTTTGAATATATGGAGCATGATCTTGCTGGACTTTCAGCGTGTCCTGGAATCACCTTTACTGAGCCACAGGTTGGTCCATTATGATTTTGCAACACATGTAAGATACAGTGAAGTTTTGTATAGGTGTGTGCATACTTCATTTCTTTCTTTCTAATCAAGGAAATGGACAAATCGAGTGAGAGATTTTTTGGGTTTGAGGTACTGTCGATTTATTCACAACCCTTGGTGTTCTTTCTAATCCATGGGTGTGACCTAAATATGTTCATGGGCACAAAGCTATTGTTGCTTCTGTCTTCTTCCTAGGGAGTTTTGGGAAAGCTGGGACAGATAAAGAGAAAATAATTATGCTACCAAAAGCATGTAAATTAGTGATTTTGCTGAACTTATACCTCTTCATTGGTTTGTGAGAGGACATCTCTACTTATTTTTCAGTTACTTTCTACTTGTATTGAAATTTTCACGTTTGCAACAGGTCAAATGTTACTTGCATCAATTGCTCTCTGGCTTGGAGCACTGCCATAATCGAGGAGTCTTGCATCGAGATATCAAAGGATCCAATTTATTGATTGATAATTCAGGGATTTTAAAGATTGCAGACTTTGGTTTAGCAACTTTTTTTGATCCAGATAAAAAACAAGCTTTGACAAATAGGGTGGTGACATTATGGTACCGAGCCCCTGAACTTTTACTAGGTGCTACAGAATATGGAGTAGGCATTGACCTTTGGAGCACAGGGTGCATCTTAGCTGAGTTGTTAGCTGGAAAACCTATCTTGCCAGGGAGAACAGAGGTATGCTGTACACGATGCTTTGTGTTATTGATGGGTGGTTTTTCTCCTTACTTCTTGCAGTGCCTTTTCTCATAAGCTATGCTGGAACTTAACATCTTAATGCTTCTCTCATTCTTTTTCTTTTGTTTTGATGGCTCTTTATTGGGGAGGAAACAAGGGGTGGTGTGAAGTTTCCAGGGCTGTGCGCACCAATATCATTTCAATGGAGAAGTATGAGGACAGAGCATAGAGACTCTATATATGTAAAATTTCCTGTCTGACCACTATTCTCTTCGATGTGCGAGAGACAGTGTAAGTGGATATTCTATGTATCCAAAAGCAGAGGCAGATAGTTGGTATCTATCTCATGTGTTTGGAACCATGCTGTCATCTTGACTATGAGAGGAACTTGCATCTCCCTCCTTCAATAAAGTTGTAAAACCCTCAAAAGCTTTACTCGATAGCTTGTCTAGAGGTAAGCCCTGGGCCTTGGTAATGGAGCATACTGTTTGGAAATAAGCCTCTACACACCCACTATTGGGCACTGATGACATTAATGGGGATGCCATAGTATCAAGTTGGTACTAAGCATAATGGAGCTGATGGCCATATAATTTGCGGTTGACTACCATGAGCTTATAGTTGCACATTCTTTTTGTGGCAAATTTGGGGTCTACGTGGATTCATCTTGGTATATATCTTTGCCTTCAATTGTTTGAGACAATATCATAATCAGGATCCTCTCCATTTGTGTTCTTACCTCTGAAGGTAAGCCAAGGCCTAAGAGCCTAAACAGCTGCATCATACATTAGTACAGGAGTAACCATTGTATCAAAAAGCAAATGCTTGTTTTTAGAGCTCCTGAAATAAAGCCTGGTGGCATTGGGGGGTCTAGAATAAGAGCAGTGCATAATCTCTTGTTAGTATGGCTCTTGCTGCTTGGGTCATCGAGAGTCTACTTTCTCAAAAAAGAGCTTGATGACATTGGTACTTTAGTAGCAAGAGTGATGCATGTCCCCTTGTCAACTTGTCTTGTGCTGCCTAGGCCATAGAGAATCTACATGTACATGTAATAATATTGACCATAGGGTAGACATATGATCCAACCATCTCAACTTATTCACCAAAAAGTATGCACACATCCACTCTTCACTGCAGCTCAAGTATGGAACATAAGAATCTAAGTCTTTCCAAGGTTCAGTAACTAGTCCTCTTGCACATAGAAATCATATAGAGCATGAAGATGAGACGATAATCTTATCTTCAGCTTAGGTAATATAACAATATCATCAACATAAAACATAATTTGTACCTTAGTACCTATGAGCTCAATGCCACTACCACCTTATGTCACGATAAAGTTAGTGATCTCATCAATATAAATTCCAAAAATTTTGGCGATAAAGGGAATCCTTACTTCATCCCAATGGTATTGACAAAGTCATCAAACGACCCACCTCAGCAAGAGACCTCACTAGACACATACTTGTATAGTGCATAAGTATCCCATGGGATCTCATACCTCTAGACTTTGTAATATGTGAAAAAGCCTCTTCCTAGAAATGTTTTCAAAGGCTTTGCAAAAACACACAATACAATAATAGAGTTTATGTGGCTAAACCCTCCGTTGATCCATTAAGCAAGCATCTTAAGGTGAAAAATATGGTTGATGGTAGAAAAAGCTGTTGTGAAAATGACATGTCAATGTTGTGCTCTTCATTGGGCTCTCTCTCTTTGCCCAAAGTCACTAGCCTCTACCTCCATAGACATATTGTAGAGCTTGGCTAAGGTATGGCGGATCATCATAGTCTTGCATGTGTCTGGATCAATAGGATCAAGGGCCAGCCCTTTATGTATGGGGATCTTAGTGTGCATGGTCTAGTGGGATTGAGAACCCTTTGTGAGGGCATAGTTGAAGAGGGTGTTGGTGGCAAGTTCAAGACATATTGGAGAAAATTCAAATTTTGGAAGGTTTTGCCATCACCCGTAAAACATAGGGTTTTATAACTTCAAAGTAAGAAAAAAATATTGTATTTCTCTGCATGGTGTAGAAGATTTATTGAGAGACCATTTTCTTCATTTTCATCAAGATTTTTTGCATTCTTGGTAAAGATCCTTTTCTTTATTGAGTTAATTTAGTGCTTATTTATTGAATTTTCTCTTTATTGGACTAACAAAAGCACCACTATCAAATAACCAAATATTAGGAAAAGAATGAATTTGGAAGACTTCTTGTTTCATTTCTTCAATTAAGAGAGTGTGACGGATAATCATTGTCTTCTATAATATTTGCGTCATCATATATGTGTGTGTGTGTATTTTTTTTTTTTAAATTTATTTTTTCCCTTCCATTTTCATCTATTTCACTATTATCTTCATCAATGGTGTTACTTGCATCCTTTTTTTTTTCATATTTGATAATTATTATTTTTTAAAATATTCTCGTGATATTGGTATTTCTCCTCCTTACATATGGCTGCCATTACTCTCTCAAGATTTGGGTTGGTCTTATTGAAAACAAAGTCCGAAGCGTTTATGTGCTTCAAACAGTTTCTTGTTATGGCTGGAAATCAGTGAGCATGTAAATTGGACACCCTCCGTTCTAATCGAGGGGGGGATACATATATATGATGCTATTATGAAGAATGGTAATTGGTCTTTATGTGATTTGCCTCAAGGCAAAAAGGCCATTGGCACTAAATGGGTATACAAGCTAAAACGTAAGCTTGATGGAACAGTTGACAGGTACAAGTTTAGGCTTGTTACAACAAGTTATGCTCAAAAGAGAGGCATTGATTTTGATGAGACCTTTGCACCCACTCGCCGAATGACCACCGTTCATAGGATCTGTGCTCCTGCAGCTCATCATGGTTGGAATGTATATCAATTCGACATTAAAATTGCATTTATGAATGGTGACTTACATGAAGAAGCGTATGTATTTCAGCCTCGTGGATTTGTGCAGAAAGGGCATGAAAACAAAATTTGTAGGTTGAAAAAAGGCATTATATGGGTTGAAGCAAGCACCGCGTGCTTGGTATGAAAATATACATGCCTACTTGATTGCACATGGTTTTGAGAACAGTCCATCCGAGAGCACCTTGTATGTTAAGTGTGTAGATGATATACTTTGATCATTGTTATGTATGTTGATGACACACTGCTCATTGGTCCTAATGAGAAGCATATTGCTGAATTAATAAGGCTGATTTGCATGGCTCTTTTGAGATGTTAGATTTGGGGCATTTGCATCATTATTTGGGCATTCAATATATGCACGTTGATGGAGGAATAGCTTTGTGTTAAACAAAATATATTGACATATTATTGCAGCGTTTTGGACTTGAAGATTATAAACCTATTGCCACTCCTATGGAAACAGTTTTACCGTTGAGTCTTCATGATGCTGGAGATGCATTTGATGTTGTTGTCTATTAGCAGGTTGTTGGATGCTTGATTTACTTATGCATAACTCGGCCTGATATTCAGTTTGCTGTCTCTGAGATGAGCACATTTATGCATTGCCCAAATGTCAAGCATTGGTAGGCAGTTAAGCGCATCTTTCACTATTTGAGTGGTACCCAGCTACTTGGATTGTTTTATCCAAAGGGGGGATCATTACCGCTAGATTTACATGCTTTTTTTGACTCTGTACCGGGCTGGTTGACACTCGTGTCTCCATCAGGAGGTGGAGTATAAGGCACCTTTCATAGCGACTATTGAGTGTGTGTGGCTCAGGTACCTTTTGGCTAATTTGGGTGTTGGTCAGTCCTCTGCCATCATCATCTTCACTAACCGTAAGATCACATTGTCAATTGCGAGGAACCCTGTGTTTCATGATCGCACAAAGCACATTGAGGTGCATTGTCATTATGTCAAGGAGAAGTTCTCTGTTGGAGAGATCAATTTGGCATACAAGGTAACATTGTAGACCTTTCCACAAAGGCTCTATTTAGAGAGAAGTTTGAAGCTTTCCGCAAAACTTTGGGTTTACTTCCTTTGTGGATTGATCTCTTTCCACATAGCTTGGCACTTCGTTATACATGAGTGCGAGCTCTTTGTTCACCGCATCAATCCTAGGGGGGATTTGTTGTTATATTTCGGTAGTGATGTGTGTGAACACACTTAGGACTGTCGAGGTACTCTTTTCCCTCTTTAGGAGGTTTTTCTCCCTAGCTTGTATATACGGCTATAACCCTAACGGGTTACTCATTCTTGTACATTCACTTGGTAATTCATTCAGTGTTGTGTTGTGCTCCAAGCCTTTTCTTCTTTCTTGTGTTGTTTGTGTGCTTCCACAGACATCAAACTCCAACATATTTTAGCCTTGAGGAATCAAAGTCTAGAGTTTAGACTCTAGACTTTGAGTCTTGGCATTGTAATTTTAATTTTGTAATGTGTAATCAATGATCATATACGAAGTTCGAAATTTTATTGGATGTTCTAAGCACTAACTTCTATGATCTATTTTTTATGGGATTTTATGTTTTGTGACATGTCACTCAAATTTCAATTTTCAAATGTTCAATGTTCATGTCACATGAATGATGAAATTTGAATTTGGAATAACGTATGCTGTGTGCATTATGGTCTCATGTCTGTGATATGAAATTGTGAATATTGACCATGTGTCATTATTTATTGCAAGTTTCCAAGTTGAAAAGTGAAATTAAAACTTAACTTTGCACATTGTAGACTATAGTAGACTCTTTCTCTATTGCACATTGTAAATTGTGATTTTTATGAGAGAGAGTATATACAATTTTACAAATAGATCATTGTATATAGTATATGCCAAATAGACTATAGAATGATAATATATATAATATATGTGTATATATTTATAAACATCGTACGTTATGATATGAATGCCATACAAGATCCCCCGGATCTTAAGGTATGTACATAGTACCATACCGTATCATACTGTAATAAGTTATTTGAGGCTATAATTTTCACGATTTGCCTCCTTTATTTCATATGCAAAAAGTTGGCTTACAAAAAAGACTCTGATCTCAAAAGCTATTAGAATCTTCAATAGCAGCCTACCCCTCAAATCCATAAATAGAATGTCCTAATGCTCATTGTTCATATCAACCTAGCACACACATTTAGCTGTTAGATTTGGGGGGGTTCTTGGAGAACATGTGGACAAGCCTTCAGCTGCTGGCCTCCGCTCTAAATTCCAGCCTTTGTCATTATTTTAACTCCATTCCTTTGTAATTATTAGCATTGTCTTCGCTCTAAATTCCAGCCGTTGTCATTATTTTAACTCCATTCTTTTGTAATTATTAGCATTGTCTTACTTTTTGTATATTCGAGTTCTTGTTTCATGTGCATCCACACATGTCTGAGCTCCTCTTATAGCACGGGAGTCTCTTTAGATGAGTGCTTTCTTGTTTTGGGGCATCTACTTGCTCCTACAATCTCTGAATTTTGGTCACAAAGCTTTGCCTTTTCTTCTCTCCATTTCTTATGTTACAAAAGAAAAAGTTCTCTGTCCTTCCTCCATTATTCTTTGATCTCTGTTTTGCAGTTTTCAGCTCCTTTTCTAATAGTGATTTTATTTTATTTTTTTTAATTATTATTATTTTATTTGGTGTGATCATGAAAGTTGTTCTTGGAGAAGCCATCATCCTCGTAACCTTTTGAGATGCCATCACTGATGTGAAAGTTATTTCTTGTCCTTCATGTGGAGAGGCCACCTTGCTTTGTCCACTAAGTGTGCACAAGAGTGTAGTCATGTAGAAGATTTACAGTGTGCCAGATTACCATCAACATCCACTCAGCTCTTTAAAAAATCGGGGAGATGCTAGTGGGAACTGAAACAGAATGGCAGTGTAGTGCAATATGGCCATGAAAAGTTAACTGCTGGACAGCTATGTCAAGAGAGAGAGGAAATGAATTGAAATGATATATTAATGTTTGTTAAAGGCCAAAATCATCTGTGAGACCAAAAAGTTACGAATTGTTGAATCTGATGCCATGCCTGTGCATTGAAAAATACTAACAAGCTACAAACTTTGAACTGAGTAGTGTGATCTATGCGGCATGGGAATGGTGGGTAGATTAGAGACTCTCTAGTCAATATAATGATATAGGAGGAGACTAAATAAACCCTGGCAAATACAATGAGGTGATACTATGTCATGGACTGCAGGGTAATGAGTGGTACAACATTGGATTAGCTAAGAGAGGGGTACTCCTCTATCTTAGAGGACCTGGAGGATCAGCCAATGTTGGATCAGCTCAATGTCTTCTGTGGTCAGAACCCTTGCTGGGAGGCGAATGTGACATGCCAGCATGAATCCTCCTCTGCATTCGTCATCTATGCTGTATGCTCCCGGCTTTAGTTGTGGGTGCCTGGACTTTCCTAGGTCCAACATGCTATCAATCAGTATAACTCTAGTGGGAGGGGAATCCGGATCTGCTGTCCAGTGGTAGTGACTGGCCTAAAATAGTCTGTGACCTGCCTCTGAGTCTATCTCTATGATTGCCTCAGCAGGCTGTCTTTATGTCTCCTGAGCCCAAGCAAGAAGACATCCAAGCATCCCCGATCATGACATTTCACAACTCTGGAAAGTAGCCCAAACCCCTCTCTGAATGAGCAATGAAAACACCTCTGTATTTCAAAGTATGCTGGGCAGTGACATATATAGTGCAACTCTGTCTCTGGCTCCCAATGGCATATCTGGAATGTCCTGTCCTCTGCTGGAATCCATCTGTACGTGCTAGTCTCAATTGCCAACTCATGGAAAGATGTACATAACTGGGGGCGAGTGGATGGAGGATGTGAGTGTCGGATGAAGAATGACATGCCAGGGTGTGGATAATCGTCTCCACTCCACCTGCTGCTCATGAAGTAGTGGATCTTCAATATCTCATGCTGGTATAGCCGCGGTCTCCTACATCCAGGGACACACAAACATCTCTTAGCTCTCTGAGTCTCTGCCTCCTCCAGAGTGAGCCCTTGGCCACTGGGGATTGGTTGTGGCTCGATTCATTGAAAGAAAACGAGTGATCCTCTGGTGTATGTCCTCACCTGCTGCGTGTGTAGGCTGTATCAAAGTCTCGCGTATGTGGCATGCAGCAATGAGGAACTGTCCAAGACGACATTGATTCACTCTCCTCATACACTGCTGTAATGATCCCTCTAACTGTACCCTGATCTCAGCATATGCAGGGCATTGTATAACAAAATGCTCCTCGTTCTCCACCTCTGTCTAGCAAATCGGGCATATGTGATCCTCCCTTGGCATCCTACTAGCTCGACCTCTCTGGATCTCCAATCGGTGCAATGATACCCTAAGCTGCCCAATAGCCACTCGTATGTGATGTGGCATATAAATCTACATGTAATGAGGCATTTTAATAAACCCCTATTCTGAAATATGTAGAAAAAGCTCACGATAATGGAGATTTTTTTCTCTCTCCTCGAGTAGGATCTACGTCCTCTCTATATACTGGTGCCATAGCTTCTGTCATATGATCTTTATTTCTCTCATGCAAAGAGAGTGAATAAGAGGGAGTATTTATATCATACCGTAGAGGTGGTAGTCGGTCCATGTCAAATCCATAGTTAGCCAATCAATCTCTAGTCCAAGCATACCAACATGAAGTATCTCCTGCTAGGGCAAGATCTCGTGATGCTTGAAAGGCCCTCTATGCGATGTGGGAGCTATCCATATTGTCACTGGAAGGTGATAATTTTTGCTTTTGTTTTCGCCACTTGCATATATTTAATATACATATTTTCTTTTTGGTTTTTCGTTCTTTTTGCTATGGTTGTTTTCCCCCAAAAGCTCTTGGAATGGAAGGGACAATTGCATGGTAAGTTAAGGTCAACCATTGGGACTGTGGATTGATGGTTGAAATGAGCTTTAGTTTGATAGAACTAGAGTTTGGCAAATGCAAGATTGGTTAAGAACTAAGTTTGGAGGAGTTAGTGGTGTTGGGATTTTCATCTTGGCCACTAGAGCAGGTGCAACACCACTGGGTGGCGTCACTTGATGAAGAGTCATGATTTCATGGAGTACATTGCATTTTTGGATGTATTGCGAGTGTTAAAAGTTGTTCCGTGCACCAGTGGGGGCACAATGGTCGCATCTCCTAAATTTTAGGGAGTTGCTATTCTTGGCTCCTAGAAAGTGTTGACGTCATTCCTGACGAAATGCCAAGGGGATCGAAGTTCTTCAAAGTAGGCATGTCAAATTCTCGACAGATTGAGAGATTTGAGGAGTTAGTAGTGTTGGGATTTTCATCTCGGCCACTAGAGCCTCAGGTGCAAGACCATTGGGTGGCGTCACTTGATCAAGAGTCATGATTTCATGGAGTACATTGCATTTTTGGATGTATTGCGAGTGTTCAAAGTTGTTCCGTGCACCAGTGGGGGCACAATGGTCGCATCTCCTAAATTTTATGGAGTTGCTATTCTTGGCTGCTAGAAAGTGTTGACGTCATTCCCGACGAAATGCCAAGAGGATCGAAGTTCTTCAAAGAAGTAGAGCAGGTGCAACACCACTGGGTGGCATCACTTGATGAAGAGTCATGATTTCATGGAGTACATTGCATTTTTGGATGTATTGCGAGTGTTCAAAGTTGTTCCGTGCACCAGTGGGGGCACAATGGTCGCATCTCCTAAATTTTAGGGAGTTGCTATTCTTGGCTGCTAGAAAGTGTTGACGTCATTCTCGACGAAATGCCAAGGGGATCGAAGTTCTTCAAAGAAGGCATGTCAAATTCTCGACAGATTGAGAGATTTTTAGACGTGAGCATTTTTGGGGCGGAAATGGCTTAAAAAGTTTATAAGTGTCGCGAATGCGAGAAATCCACCTGAAAGAGCCAAATTGGGGGTGGAATGTAGAGAATGCCTGCCTTCATGCTCATTCTAAGTGGATTTTCAAGTTTCAAGTTTTAATGGAAAGCTTATCTTCTCCCCTGAGCTATGTACAGTGATGCTTCACGTTTACTCACCCCCTTTCTCTCTCTAATTACATAAGCATGATGTCCCTCTCAAGGGTTCTTCAGTTGAATGTACAGAATTGTGGGTTTATGCTCCATTGTTGAGGCAAGAGCCTCTTGAATAGGTATGGGAGTAGCTAATTGCTAATCCAAAATAGGTGCGTGTCCTGGAAATTCAGTTTTTCTCAGATTTCTCGCGAGAAATCTTGGGAAAATTTGGAGAAGCAGCCCAAAAGGTGTAGGAAACCATAAGCTATGCTTAGAAACAAATGGCATGCAAAACGGAGTGCTTGACAGAGATTTATAGCCTGCTGTGTTTTTCTGCAGGTTTAGGGTTTGGTCTCCAAATTGACGAATTGATGCCCTAGTAGTTTCAAGAAAGCTTGAAGAACCTTGTACAAGTGTTTAGGAGCAAAATAAGGCAAAGATTAAAGAGTGTTGGAATTCTTTGACAACTTGTAAGCTTTAGCCAGTTTGTATTCAATTTGATAATAATAATAAAAAAAATTACCGCAAGGGGTGACAATCGTCGAGGCCAATAAGGTGTCGGTGTCGATTACAGGGGCATTCTAGCTTCCTGTATTTTACGGTGTCCACAAGTGCAAGTAAAGTAGGTGACGAGTATCTGGTGAAAGCATTGAAGAGTAATTGGATTACCGCCTTTTTAAGTCAACATGCCGGTTTCATTGGTTATGTTGTCGGGATATCACTTTTTTCCTCAAAGAGTGAGCCTTGGTATGGTTGGGTGAGGACACAAAATTGTGTGCTATGGACAACATGACTGGTGACATTAGAGATGAGCGATCTCTTTCCCAAGGAAGACAAGATAATCATATGGTACATGAAGTGGGTGATGCATCATGACCACCATTGTCTTCACCTCCTAGTGATGTGAATGTGCCTCAGGGCAAAGGATAGACATGAAGCAGCAAGAGGATGATGTGTTTAGGACCTAGCAGGTGTTTGCTCTGAGTATGCTGAGTGAGTTGATGCAAAACCCAAAGTTCTTTGAGTTTTTGCAACCTCCTTCAATTTCAGAGCAAGTTAGGCAACAGACATCTCTTCAAGAGCCTGTTCAAGTTGAGGCACAGGTTACACATGGTCTGGATTTCACGGCAACTTCCTGTTGATCGTGAATCGGTGGCTAAAGCACTAGTTCCGCGAGCCATGCAAGCTCAGCTAGCCACCTTACCACAACTGAATTTTGGTTCAAACGGACAGGGAAGTAGTTTCCAGGCAAGGCAACAAGTTTCCCCACCACCCATGATACAACATGGTTATTTTAGAGGTGATTCCATGTTTCTGACAATGGAGTGTCAACCTACAGGTTTTCAATAGTATGTGCCTGGGAATGTGTTTGGAAAGATGCATGCTAATTGCAACAACCCAATGTGTGGAAACATTGGAACACAACCAAGATTCCAGGGTGGAACAATTCCTATCCAAGCACCTATGTTACGTGCACCTAACTTTGATCAATTGACACCTCTTGGGAAGATAAAGGATTACAAAGAGGGAGGTACAATCGTGAAGTTTGATGCCTTTAATGGTACACAAGATAGAACGAAAACCCTTACCTTTATCCAACAATTTGATGCAGCTTTCACATGAAGGAACTTCACTCGGTCATTGAAGGTGCGAAAGGAAGCCACATTCTTGAAAAGAAATGCGTTACAATGGTGGACCACATTGTTAATGCAAGGGCAAGCACCTTCTACATGGGTCCAATTTAAACAACTATTTTTGTTTGCTTGGCTAACAAACACCTGTGAGGTAGATGTCATGACTGCATGGCATAGGTTGGATGCGTCAAAATGTGAAGACATTGAGGAATACAACAAGAAATTTTGGGAAACGTTACTTCCACGAAGCTCCCATAGGGCCGTATCACTATCAGAACAGATAGAGAAGTATTGTTGCGGGCCGCCCAAGGAAATCAGGGATTATTGTACCAAAACACGTGTCCACAATTACAACTCATTGGGAATGCCAACACCTCTAATGCATTGCTGTTGGGAAAGACAAGTGGATTCAAGGGCAGCAAAAAGGAGTTTTCACCTGAAAAGTTCAATTATGAAAAGTCTTGTTCTACAAAGAAATGGGCTGGAAAACCATGGAAAAATAAGAAGTTTGTGAAATCTTCAAATGTTCAAGACAAAAATAAGCCAAAGTCCTCAACTAGCAAGTCATTTAAGGAGAGAAGCTTTGAAGGATGGGGGGAAATGTTTCAACCGTGAAAAGATAGGGCATTTTACATCTTCTTGTCCACAAAAGAAGAGGCGAGCTGAATTTGATGATGTCGCATTTAGGTGGACCCATAAAAAAATTTCAGCTTTCAATCTTTTGAAAGAAAACTTGACTTCTAATCTGATACTCATCTTACTAGATCTTAGAAAGTCATTTGTGGTTCAATGCGATGCATGTGGAAGCAACATTGAAGCTGTATTGATGCAAGATGGTCATGTCATAGCTTATGAGAGTAGAATATTTCAAGCACCAAAGCACATGCGATGGGCAAAACTTTTTGTCCATGTTCCACTTTCAAATTTTACATGTGGAAGGCAAAAAGAATGTTGTGACTGATGCACTATCAAGGAAGCCACATATTTGGGCTGAATCGATTCCGTATCATCATGAACTTGATGATATGAAAGCACAATATGCCAATGATGAAGATTTCAATAGGGTGTAAGAGTAATTGATGGATGGGTGACATCATGAGCATTACCTTCTCAGATATGGCTATATCATGATGCATGGAAGATTATGTGTTAATAAACCATTGAGACACAAGTTTCTAGTTGAGTGTCATGCTCCACCATATCTAGGACATCGTGGCATTGATGCGACCATCAAGGTTGTGGAGACATTATTTTATTGGCCCACCTTGAGGAGGGATGTAGATGCCTTTGTGCGAGCATGCATTGCTTGCCAAAAAGTCAAGTATGATCTGCAAAAGGCACAAGGGTTATTGCAACCATTACCGATTCCGGATAGGCGATGGGAGAGTATTGCCATGGACTTCATTTTTTATCTTCCAAGGACCCCTACTGGAAATGATGGAATCTGGACAATCATTTACAGATTCAGTAAGGAGTCATATTTCATCCCTGTTAGGAAGAAGATAAAGCCTGTACATATGATCAAGATATTTATGTAGAATATCTTTAAATACCATGGGATGTCACTGTCTACTGTTAGTGATAAGGACCCAAGGATGACTAGTTTGTTTTGGAAAGCACTATTTGAAAATATGGGCACTACGCTCAAGTTTTCATCTTCTTTTCATCCACAAACTGATGGACAGTCTGAAGAGGCAAACTCTGCTATCTTGGATATCCTTAAATGCTATGTGTCAAAGCATAAGGCAAGTTGGGAACAATATTTGCCATTGGTTGAGTATGCTTACAATAACATAGTGCATTCATCAACGGGCAAAGCATCCGTTGAGATCGTCAAAGGTGGAAAGAAAGTGTCTCCTATCTTGCACACAAAGGACAAGATTTTTGAATGGATGAAGCGTATAAGATGATTAAATATGCCTCGGAAAAGTTCCAAACAAAACAACAAAGAGTTGTTGAGAGTCATCATCGAGAGCTCATGTTCAAGGAAGACGATTGGGTCCTCTCATGCTTTGAAAAAGCCAGGTTGAGAACGATGAAAGCCAAGGAACGCTTGTTTCCTAAGTTAAGCATGCGCTACTATGGCCCTTTTTCGGTCTTGGAAAAGATCAATGATGTAGCATATAGGCTGAAATTGCTTGAAAGCTGGAAGATTCATAATGCCTTCCATGTAAGCCTACTGAGGCCGTTTGTTTGGATGTGACAGAGGATATGGGACAAGAGGAGCAACCTGAGGTAGAGGAATTGGATGAAATCCTAATTCCTGAACAAATACTGGCAGATAAAGATTGGAAAGTAAGAGGAAAGATTGCTTGACACCACTATTTGGTGAAGTTAAAGAACTATTCACCAATGGATGCCACGTGGATGGAAGAGGTTGAACTAGAGGCTTCATCTCAATTGTTGAAACTTTATCTTGAAGCTTTCCAGCTAGAACCTACATTGCATTGAAAATGACTTGGTTATCTAGTTGTGAACTTCCTTCATGAAAATAAAGTAGTTCATGTCTATGCTATTTTGATTGCTTCTCAGATTCAATGCTCAAAGAACTTGTACTTGTGACACTTCTGTTATATTATTGTGACAACCCATGGGCAAGAGCCCTCCCCCTCTCCCTTGTATTTCTATCCAGCCACTTTTAGTGCTTGTGTGGTTTGCCGACCGGCGCCAAATTGGAAGTACTTATAGGGGGACATAGTGAGCCTCCGACCCAAGTGACCCAAGCGAACCAAGCGATCCTTGCGCTCAACGTGCGGTAGCCTTCGTGCTAGTCCCCTCCGCACGCACCTCTCAAAAGCGCCGTTGTGCCATCGAGGGGCCGTTGTACTCTTTGCCCGCGATGCTTAACGCGGGCCGGCTCATTGTAACGCGTTTACCCGCGACGCTCAACGCGGGCCGGCTACGGCTGTTCTTTTGTACTCGTTCTTTCTCATGCAAGCAAGTTTTTCCTTTAACAAGTGATCTTCTGCTTTCAAGCAAGAGAACAAAACACTCGAGCAAGTCATCCTACCGACGGGCCGGTGCGAGTTGCCGAGCGAGCCCGGGGTGCTTGCTTTCATTTTATCACATTTGGTATCAGAGCCTCGCTCGATCCAAGCGGGCTTGGAAAAGGGGACAGACCGGTTGTCACACCAGTGCTGGGGCCGAGTCTTAACGTCCCACTTAGTACACCGCAATGGAGGATGAAGGTAATGACGTTTTTCTCAGCGATGTGGAACCGCGCGGAGGTGGCCACAAAGAAACGGGAAAAGAGAGACGGAGGAATAAGGGGAAACGACTGCAGACCCCTCCTCCCGTCCCACGGAATTATGATTTTGGAACAATGGAAAAAGATAAAGAGGACCCGCCGCTAGATTGGATGGTGGCTCAAGAACACCGCATGGGCCGACTTGAGTCTACCATCGCCGATCTAGCACAGCCCTTAAAGGGAAGATGGAACCGAAAGAAGACAAGACCAAGGATACGGGGAAGCAACGGAGTTACAAGAGGGTGAGAACTCGGGACGGACATCTCGATAGGGCCGTCGGCCGCACACAAGACGACGCGAGTCCGTTTCCTCCTCTGTCGACGGAAGCGACTTGGACTCCTATGGGAAATTTAAGCCATGTCCACCAGAGAAGTTCCGGGGTAAACGCAACTCTCTTCGCCGTCTCCAAATGGCTGCGAGATATGGAGCAATGCCTCGACCTACAAAGGGTGGGCAAACGACATTGGGTAAAGATCGCCGCATCCTTCCTAGCCGACGATGCCGATGCATGGTTCTTGGCAGAGTCTGCAAGGGAGGAATTCACTTCATGGAAGGATTTCAAGGGGGCATTTGAGAAGTACTTTATCCCTCAAAATGAATCTTTCAAACTCAGAGACGAGTGGAGGGGCCTTAAACAAGAAGGCCCGTTGTCTGAATACATACGCAAGTATAGAAGACTCATGCTGCAGATAACGGAGATGCGTGATTTCGATCGGCTGCATGGGTTCCTATATGGGTGTAGTGTTTGGACGCGACGCGAAATAGAAAAACAATCGCCCAACACATGGGAAGAAGCAATTGTCATGGCCGAAAGGTATCAAGACTCTGAGAGCAACCGTCATGCTCAAAGCCTACGCAAGGCAGAAAATGTTTCACCAAGGAGAAATCAAGAGGGTGCGGGAAATGCCAACACTAACACCCGTCCTGTAACTACACAGAATTCAAGCAACAATCAAGTTCAAAGGAACCCAAACAATTATGGGAATAACCAGCAGAGGGCATTGCCAGCACCCCAATGGCAACGGAATGATCCCCGGCCTTTTTGTAGAGTTTGCCGTGGGAACCATTGGATACATCAGTGTACTCGCAATAACAATCAAACGCGGGTACAAACGGCTCAAGTAGAAGAGGAGCCGCAAAGACGGAATACTAATGTGGTCTTAATAGAATTAGATGAGAATGAAGAAGAAGTACAAGCAAGTAACAATGTGCCTCATGTCGGTACCGTGGCTTCAATGCCAAGGTGCTTTCTAATGACGTTACGCATGATTCAAAATATGTACTTCTGGGGAACTTTTGGGAACAAAAGAAAAGCGGTACTAGTAGATTCAGGTGCGACGCATAATTTCATGTCGCCACTGTGTGCAGCCAGTTTGCAGTTGGCTTTGAGTAAGCTTCCTGAGATGTAAGTTACTTTCACTCAAGGCCGGGACGACAACGTAAAGATTGCACTCAACGTTCGGATGACAGTAGGAGAATGGTCAGCAAAGCTAGATTTCCTCGTAGTCCCGCTAGAGTCGTTTGACGTCATAGTTGGGCTATCTTTCATGGACCGTTACATGGTGAGCATGCTAGGCAAGGGGATAGATAAGCTCCTTCTTGACATGCAAGGGGACATTGTGGTGGTGGACTGTCATAGAGTTCCGAAAAGAACCCCCGAGGTATGTAAAGACCCGCAAGACAAGTCAGAAAAGGTAGATAACCCAGGATTGAAGTCGCAAGAAGTGAACCACAAGGCCGTCACTCCTTCCACGATGAGAGAGGAGTTGGACAGATAGAGGAAAGGAAAGGCACCTATGCACCAAGAGAGTGTGCCCTCAAGCAGTCAAGGTAAAGGGAACAAAGCAGTGAACTTACAAGTAGGAAAAATAAAATCAGTAGCCACAGTGACGAGAGCAGAAAGAAAACAACAGACACAAGGGCCATTGACGGCCAAACAAGTAGAAAAGGCGATGAAGCAAGGGGCTCAAGCCCATTTGTGTGTGATAAAATGTAACCCCATTCACATAGATGAAAGGGAAAACGACAAGATGAAGGTCGGCGATCAACGCATTCGTGAAGTACTAAGTGAATTTGAAGATGTTCTACCAAGTCAGTTACCAAGTGGGCTTCCATCCCTCAGGCAAGTCCAACATAGGATTGAAGTGATGCAGGCCAAGCTCCATTGGCCAAAGCGCCCTATAGAATGAATGAGACAGATCTAAAAGAGTTAAAAGGGAAACTAGTAGAACTTGAACAACAAGGTTTCATTTGACCCAGTAGTTCACCCTACAACGCTCTTGTCTTATTTGTCAAGAAGAAAGACGACAACATGCGGTTATGTGTGGATTATCGGGCCTTAACAAAATTACTATCAAAACAAAGTATCCGGTACCGGTCATGGATGAACTGATGGACTGACTGGTCAGGCGAAATTTTTTACTCGAATAGATCTAAGATCCTGATATCATCAGATTCGCATAGCAGAGCAAGACATTGAGAAGACCGCGTTCAGAACCCGCTATGGCAGTTATGAATGGTTGGTCATGGCATTTGGACTCACAGGGGCACCAAGCACGTTCTGTCGAGAGATGAATGATGGATTCAGAGACATGTTAGATGAGTTTCTCATCATTTACATAGACGATCTCTTGATCTACAGTCGAACTCTTGAGGAACATCTAGATCATGTGAGAGCAGTACTACAACGATTGAGAGAACGACAGTTCTATGCCAAGCCTGAAAAATGCGAATTCGCCATGACATCAGCTGATTTTTTGGGTTTCATAGTTTCAGACAAAGGTGTGATGATAGATCCCCACAAGATCACTGCAGTTCGTCAATGGGCTCCGCCTCGGACAGTAAGGGAGGTAAGGGGATTCATAGGTTTCTG
>MU260080.1:467500-470000 GCA_020310875.1 Ceratopteris richardii | reverse complement strand
CTTTTATGTCAATGGACAGAAAAGTGGGGGAAGGGGATGCGAGGTAGCTGAGGAGAGGAAAATGAAGATTCTCATTACTTTTTTTTTGTCTTCTCATTGCTTTTGGCAGAGACGATATCCAGCTATAAATCACCAAGGCTCAAATGCAAAGAGCAGGAGTGAAAAATTTCCCCCTCCACACGAAGATGGTGCAGTGGGATTCCCGATTGAGCCTCCCAACATATTTGAGGTTGCAGGGAATAGCAAGAACAGCAGCTCGTTTTTGCATGCTGCAAGGCAGAACAGCTCTATGATGCAACTGCCAAAACAGGCTGTGGCTAGTTCCTCACGATCAGGTCCGATGGGACCACCAACAAATGTGCCACGGAGGAAAAAGCCAATCGGCAGTGTCATGGGTGATGATATTCACATGGCTCCAGCTCGTTTGGCACCCCGTGTTGGGAAGTCCATGTCAATTTCTGCATACAACTTTCAAAGTGGAGATTTGTCAAACTTACAGAGCATTATGGGGAACAAGGATGCAGTATCAAAGAGAGGACGATCTGGTCTTCAGCATCAAGAAAGACAGGTTTCAGGAGCCTGACAAGCTCAGGAGTACTTTTGAACCCCCAAAAATATTGGAGTCCCATGCTTCCAGCAGAGATAGACATGTACAGTTTTGAAGTCTGTCTTTTGCAAAATGATATCACAATGGCTTTGGAGTGTTGGATCGATGCTTGTGTCATACCTCTAGCTAGGTAGTATAATGTTTAAGGTGGGAACCTTAGCTGTACTTATGTAAAGTGTGTGGTTTGAAGTTTGAACCTGCTGCCAACTTAAACAGTCAGAGCTCGAAGTCATACAAGCCCCAGCTATCCATATCGCTGTGAGTGCAAGGAGATTCTGAGGGCCTTTAACATTGCAGGAGGTACTTGCTAAATCATCAGAAAAGGCTGTAGGTGTCTGACAAAGCCTTTAATGTCATGCATTTGTGATTGAACAAGTCATGATAGTGGGGCATTCTTGCCCTTTATCATAACTATTTTGCTTTGTACAGCCAAGTTTTTGTTGCACACGACTTTCAGCTTGTACATGGCCAAATCCAGGATTATCATCCATTGTTGTACTCTATAGTTGTGAGGAATGATGTTAGCTGTAATGTGACGCTTGCTTCATTTTAATGTTGCATTATTCTTCTACTCGGATGAACAGTTTTCAATGTCTTTTCAAATTCTTAGTTCACCAAATTTAGCTACTTTCATCTACCCTTTTTGGTCTTTGAAATTAACTTCTTGAAGTCCATATAGAATGAACTCATTATTGCCTTTGTTTCTTAGACAAATTGCATGAAATTTGGAGATTAAATCTTCTGGATTCTGCAGACTTCCATATATTTTTAAGATATACTTAAGGGTAAACAATTGCTAATTCAAACACCTTGTTTACCATGTTTAGGTTGTACGGAGTTTCAAATAAAAGGCTTATGAGGCACTCTTTTTGTTAGTATACTATTACAGGTTATGTGCACATATCAAAACTATGTTTAAGAACAGTGCATGAGATTGAATGTTTTGCTTTGTTGATGTTGATTAAGTTGGGGAAGCTTTGTCATTTTATTTCAGGCTTCTTTAATTCTTAAAATCATGATATATTTTTCGATACATGATCTTGTGCCACTACATTGTGCTTGGAATGTATGATTTAATGAGGATAATGAGGTGGATCATCTTCCCTGTACCTCGTTTCCAACAGAATTTCATCAACTATTTATGCATAGTTGGCTTGTTTAAGCCGTAATCACGAGCTTGAAGACATTCTATCTAATTGACATGGACAATTGTTAAGATTCTTTCAAATTCATAATATTGTCGAAATTTCCAAATCACAGTTTAGATTAACTATGACCAAAAGCTATTAAAAAATGGGTTCAGAATAGTTTTTATGATCACTGAAGACATGTACAATTGCAAGAAAGATGCAAAAAGTATTTTGTTCCTTGGTATACATGAGCAAGTTATGTGTTCCTAGGTATACATGAGCAACTTTTGTGTTTACTTGCTATACAAGAGCTAGCTGTGTGTTCCTTTGTAGACACGAACAAGTTATATGTGCCGACCAGAAATCAAGCTATGTCTTTGAATTATGCACTATTAGAGTTTTTTATTTTGTTGTTTTAAAATTTGATGACATCAATAACATTACCAATTATAATTACTATTATTATTATAGTATATGAAAATTTATATACATATAATGCACCATTGCTTTGTACTTTTCTGTGCTTAAATACTAAAATTTGATTGACATGTTATGAATATGGAATTACCAAAAGTATAAATTATTGAAATTTTCTTACAAATATAGCTTGTGTTGAAGCTAATAAAGGGCCTATTAGAGTAAGCTTGCAAGAACATTTGCAGAGTACAAATAAGAAGTGTCACACTCCATGCGCATCCGTGCATGTGCACACACACACACACACAAAATCAAAATCTTTGGTATCATGTGGGAAAAATATGTT